>JAJHUR010072705.1:10951-29115 GCA_027495735.1 Lutjanus campechanus | reverse complement strand
CGTGTCGCTGAGTCTGTGTGGAGTGATTGACAGATGTCAGACACTCCGTCAGGCGCTGCTCTGGCTCTGATTGGTTGTTTTGTCTCGGTCGCGGTGGACTTTTGCAAATCGCTGTAGGGGCAGTAGGAGGGACCAATGGAGCTGCTTATTCCCACATTTTACAAGTCTCACATTTTACTCTGTGGCCATATGGACAGTTTTATGAAATAACACAATAAGTTAGTTTTGTTCAAGTTACCAACTGAAGCTTTAAGAGAGTCCACAGAAATCTCTGCACATATGGGATAAACCTGAATACCAGGCAACCATTTGAGAACCCTTTGGAAAAGTGTTGTTGATTAACATGTTTGTCTCTACATCTACAAATGCAAGTTAAGGCTCTACCATGCAAAGAGAAATCCATGTGTCAGCAACATCTAGAAATGCTGCCGACGTCTCTAGGTCCAAGCTCATCTGACACGGACTGACAGAAGGTTGATGTTGTTGATGTTGTGTTCTCCATATATAATATTTGCACTACATTTAATTGAGTACACATAAAAGAATTTGTAAATCATTGTAATCGTTTTTTATTTTTGTTTACACAGCATCCCAGCTTTTTTTAAATGGGGTTGTACAATAATGTAGCCATACCATAATAGCCATTCTGTTGCTCTGAGTTTCCCTCTTTAAGAGAAATGCTTGTATTAGTTATTGATTATTTTTAGCCAGTACTTCTGAAAAAGGGACCTGACAAACCCAAAAAAACTAAGTACTTATTTTACAGTAAAAGCCTTGGATTATATCCTGCATGGAGTAATTGTGAAACATCAAACATTAGTGTAACAGTAATGGAGAATTAGAGAGGGAAATGGGAGAAGACCCAAAAACAGGAAGCCTTCTTAATAAAATTGAATAAAGTATACTGACTTAGACTGTCATCTAGAATATACTCATTAAACAAGAGAAAGCTGAAATAAAGTCTAGTTGCTACTAAGAGCCTTTTCCAGATAATGCCTGCTAATTTAGGTTAAAGAAGGCCCTGCAGCTATCTTAGAATTTGTTTCCATTCACCATGTACAATATCATATTGTTTACCTTATTACAGTTTTGCAAAATTATCCTTCCTTCCCATATCTGTGAATTAGGAGTCAGATCACAAAGTACCTCAACTCCCGGAGCCCCCATTGCCCAGACCAGATGAACCTTTAGAAGAGTTGAAGACCAACCTGAATGGGTCCAATCCAAAAGGCCCCGTGGAGCCACTGCCTCAGGGCCAGTGGCAGCGTAGCTCTGACCTGACTCCAGAGGCCTGGCAGCAGCAGGTGGACCAACAGCTTCAACAGCAAGAAACTGAGCAGCAGGCAGAGACTTGGGGCAACCGCAACCCTCCCCATCCCAGCTCACATCAATCTGATTCTGTTTTTAAAGACAGCAAAAGTATGTTTACCTAAGATCCTGGGTTTTCTCCAAACCTTAGAGACATATTTGTTTATGTGCTGTTGTAATTCATAACCAAGTCAAGTAAACAACACTCTTCCCTTGTTTCTGTACAGCCATGATAATAAAAAATGTGAAGCCCACCACTACAGTAGAGACTATCCTGAAGGCGTTGGATCCCTTTGCATATCTGGATGAAAGAAATGTTCGTCTAGTAAAAGCCAAGCCACCAGGAGCCAAGTGCTTCTGCTTCGTTGACATGGACTCCCACGAGGTACCTAAAAAAATAAGTGAACGCACTTTGCTTTTGGTCATAATTTCATCTTTTATCAGTTTGTGATTACTGTCTTTGTCCACTGTTTCCCTGTGATTATCCAGCACTTACTACTGTGTCTTCTTTTGTAGCAAGTGACACGTCTGGTTGAGCTCCTCACTAAACCCAGACCCCTTTATATTGACGGAGTCAGAATTTATGCTGAGGTTGCCAAACCCCTGAAGAACCAAAAGTAAGTCACGATTTTACAAGAATTTTCTTACCTGTTGTCTAGTAGAGAAGTCTTCTTATTTGGTCCTGATGGTTTTCTTTCTCTTTCAGTTTCAGAAGAGACTTTGATAAACCAAACAGTTCCATCCTTGGGTATCCACCTGAGGCCGGCATGATGGGGGTAAGTGGTCTTTATTGTATTGCTTTTTTTTATTGAAAAGAAGAGAATGATTAGAGCTCTGAGGTGACCTGTGATTGTTGGCTTTTTAGCAGCAGCAGCAGCAGCACCCACCGCAGCACCAGTTCCACCCACAACCTCCACATTATATGCAGCCTATGCAGCCACCTGCTGGCGCCCCTGCTGGACTGCAAGGTGAGTCTTGTTCAGACACTCATTCTAGTATCTTGGACCCCGAGTGTTGTTTATTATTACTAAGCTTTAACAAAAAATAGTTCTAATTAGTCTTACGTTTGTGTCACCAGGTGATTTGATGCCTGGCATTGCTAATCCTGCTCTGTCATCAGACCCCAGCATTGGACAGGTAGGTTACAAAGCAAAAAGCAAAGTGATAGGATATCTTTGTCTTGAAGCTGGCCAGTAAACTGTATATCTCCTCTAACACCTTGAAGGGAGTTGGCTACGGTGAGACTCCAGCTGTGGATCCGTCATACCAGGCTGGTGGGCCCCATGTGCCCACAGAATCAGCAGGGATGACAGTCGGCGTAGATGGATCACAGACCTACATCTATGGTAATTAACAAATCAAGCTTTCATAGCCAGAAAAGTATTACTATTATCTGTCGTAACATGAAAACTACTCCAGTATTGCTCTGTATTGTGGTTTAACCAATAGTAAACAGTGACAAACTCATGCAAGCTGTCTGTACTTGGATTCTAGACTCTAGATAAAAGGTCTTAAATATATGTATTTGTATGTTGGTTTGGACAAAAGATTCTGCCAAATTAATAAATATGTAATCTAGTTGTCTATTTGTTCTAATTCCTCCAGGCTCTGAAATTCCAGACATGACCAATTACTTGTACGATGCCACATCAGGCTTCTACTATGATCCTGAGACGACCTTGTACTACGACCCTAACTCAAGGGTGAGTATATTAGACAATACAGTGATTGTTTCTCTGTTTCTCTTTCTTTCTCTGGCCTATGAGCGAGCAAAAAAGTAGCTTGGGAGAAAAAATGTTGTGATGCTGTATATCCAAATGCTATGTATGTGCTGCAGGCAGTAAGATACCAGAGAACAATAAATGCAAGGGATGTAACATCTACCTAAATGTAACTGGATCCCATTATTAAACATTTAAGAACTTTTTGTGCTTTGCTTAGTTTCAAAATTATTCCGTTTTCACTAGTTGTAATGATGTACATAACAGTTCGATATATGGTTTCAGCTCACAGTCAACACATACACCCAGTACCTCCCACTTTAATTTCAGTGACAGAGGTACTAAAAAAACTTTCCTTCCGGGTGTGAATGAGTTGAAGACTTACAAATGATTCAGTCTGAAGGAGTGAAAATCAAGTGGCCATTGTGTATTAGGAGGAGGTTTTTAATGATTTCTTAGTGAGAGAACAAACTATATAAAGGGACAGTTCACTCCAAAATCAAAAATCTTGTTATTCCCCTGGCCTGTAGTGCATCTAGATCTCTACAGCAGATATCTTCAAAACTTGGCAACTCACACCAAAAAAATAAAAATATTAAAAATACATAACTAAATAGCACTACAGGATGGGGGAAACTTACATATTTTTGATTTTGGTGTGAACTGTCCCTTTAAGCCTACATATGTATTCAGCCTGTAGCCACCATAAATGTCTAAAACAATTGGTTTGGTTGTCATTGAGTGGTCATTTCTTCTTTTTTCCTCCATCTTTGTGTGTAGTATTTCTACAATGCTCAAACTCAAGAGTACCTGTACTGGGATGGTGCATCAAAGACCTACATCCCAGTTCCAGGAGGGAACTCTGCAGAGACCCAGACTGGGACCATGACTGCTGAAGACCAAGCCATTCTTTCCAACCCAGCAGCAGATGCACCTCTGGAAATGAAGAAAACCGCAGCAGTGCCTCCTGTTACTGCAGCTGCCACCGCAGCAGCTGTGGCACCACTTCCTGTTTCTGCTGCCAGTGCTGCTCCAGAGGCTGCCCCGACTTCTGCAGCAGCAGCTCCTGAGAAGAAAGAAGAGGACGACTCTGCTAAAAAGGACAAAGACGAGAAGCCAAAAAGTCTTGCAGCTGTCAAGGTAGCACTTCAGTCACAACAGCAGTCCACAAAATATGAAATACAGGGGGAAGATGGTTAAGATATGTGTTACTGTTTGCAGATCATGAAAGATATGGAGCGCTGGGCAAAGATCCAGAATCGTCAAAAGGAGAGCGTTCGTGCTGCATCACCAGTGCTGAAGGGTGGAATGGAAGACGAAAGGAGGCAATCCAAGTCTGCTGATGCAGGTTTCGCTATCTTTGAGAGGAAGGTTAGGAACTGACCTCCAAGAACCACAAACCAACCACCTCTGTCCTGCACATTCACTTTTACAACTAATGAAGTTGTATTTATTATGTCTTGTAATCATTTTCTTCCCCTTCTTTGTCAACATCCTTAGATTTCAGGTGCAGATGATCTTTTTAAGAAACCCCTTGCTCCTCCTAAGAAAGATGAAAAGTCAAAGGTAAGAATCCTTTGAATGGTGCATGGGTATAGACCAGACCTTGGCAAAGATGGGGTCCACTGAAAGGTTTCATGTGTCCTACAAGCCATCATGGAATACCAAAAGTTAAAAATCTAGCAAAGACAGTAAATAGCGTTTTGCTTACCATTAAACTGTTGTCAGACCTTTATTTTGAAAGGGTCAGTGCTGTGTTCATTGGTAATGATAACGAACTGTATCTTTTATGTTAAACTGTAACTTTATTCACTCACCATGTGCTCACCTTGTATGCAGCATGCATGATGTGCTGTAAAACATCAAGTTATGGACATTGCCAATATTAGCCCACAATTCATCACATGGCAACGCAGAAAAGGTGACCAACAGTAGGAGTGTCCCATGTACACATCTCATCATTTCATTATTGGACATTTGGTCATTAATAGGACCTGATATCATTTGTGTCCGGCCCATGGCAGCCTGATCAATTTCTCATGTGCCCCCCAAATAAAGATTAATTACCCACCCCTGCTGTAGACCCTTTGGTCATACCTGACTCACTTTGTTTACTTGCTTTAGAGTGCCTTTTTGAAAATGACATAAAGCATTTTAAAATTCAACATTTGTCTGGTTTTCTTCCTCAGCGTCCGATGGGCTCCCTGGGCATGCTGGCGTCAGACTATGCAGCTGGAAGTGATGAAGAGGTGGAAGAAGATAAGGAGGAGGCAGCTAAAAGCAGTCAGGGCAGCCAGTCCGAAGACAAAGACAGCAAACTGACGGACTGGAAGAAGATGGCCTGCCTGCTGTGTAGGAGACAGTTCCCTAACAAGGATGCTCTGATCCGCCACCAGCAGCTTTCCGACCTGCACAAAGTACTACCCCTTAACTTATGTGTGAGCAAACATCTACAGTGTCTCTATATATAAATATAACCTCTAATACTCTGTGTTCTCTCAATAGCAAAATATGGAGATCCACCTTAAGATCAAGAGGTCAAAGAAGGAGCTAGAGGCACTGGAGAACCAGGAGAAAGAAGTAAGTGAAAATTAACAGGGTAGTGAAAATATGAGGTTATCCTGATGTCATTTGATGACTAAAAGTGGAATGTGTTCCTCACAGCTAAATGCCAGAGAAACGTCCAAGTCACCAGAACAGAAAAGAAGAAAACACCATCACCAACAACAGCAGCAGCAGCAGCAGCATCATAATACCTGGGCTGGAAGCTCCAGGTAGGTGTGCTTTAACCCACTGTGTGATTGAAATGGGAAAGAAATTATTTAATGGTTTCATTACATAACAGATGGACATATGTATCGCACATGCTATGAAAAAAATGGTCGGTTCAGTGAATGAAATGACTGCAGTGGCACCCTGCTATACAGCTTTGCTGTGTGTGAGAGAGACAGAGCTGCTTGTTTATGTGTGGGAAACATGCACTGATTCACCTCACACACAGACTAAAGTTAGGCAGTCCGCCCAGGCATATTAATGACCACCAAACTATATACTTATTTTAGCACTTATTTTTATCTGCCTGAACAGTGCCATCCACAATAGAGTAGTGGACTAGTGGGAAATCTCCCTTCGCTCACCTCCTGTACCTGTTCGTTCTGCTGCGAGAGGGGTCTCACAGTTATGAGTTCCTCCCTATGGAATCACATGTGAAAAAAATCCAAAATGCAAAATTTGTTTTTGGAATAGAAGTCATACTGCTGATGAAGAAAGTCATTCGATAAGACACACACAGGGAGACAGAAACGGAAAGAGGCAGAGCAGGGCAAGCCCAGGTGTGTATGTGTGTGCTGTAAGAGACCAGAAGTGTGTGAGTGGTGAAAAGAACTAAAGGGTAAAACAAGATAAGCAGATTAAAGTGGTGTGTAAAGTGAATAATTAAATGGTGAAATGATAAATGACCTGCTGGAAACAGGGTAATTTATTCTTTTTAATATTTAATGAAGCTGTTGGATTCAAATAAGAACAATCTATTGGATTCTTTTTTTTTTGTTGTTACACCATTTCCCATGTTTGCTTGTGTAAATCAGCTTATGAGAACAAAGATGCTTTACAGACACATACTGTATGATCAATACTCAGTTAATATAAATAATATTGAATAATTATATAAACTTATTGAGACTTTTTGGACTGATCATTAGAAGTGTGATTTATGGATGTTTTGTATAGAAGAGCTGCAATTTCTTCATTATGGGCAAACAGACGATATTTGTTGAATTTGTGTGCCCTGTATTCAACATTAATGTCCTTTACCAATCACATGTCTGTTTAAGTGATGAACTTGTGTTGGTTTTTAGAGATCGTAACAGACATTACCTCTGTATTTCTGCCTAAACTAACTTTGTTCTTTTTGCTTAGGGACGTGAATAAAGTCAGTGAAAGACCTGGACTAGGAGCTGAACCTGCCCCGGTAGGTGTAAAGCTTTATTTCATTGCTAAATTTCATGTGGTGTTTGGTTTTAGTTTGTTAAAACTTTCATTACATCTTTCTCTTCAGCAGAGGAAAAAGAAAGAGCCCGTGGTTTGGGACCACAACACCTACAAACAAGCAGTGCGCAAGGCCATGTTTGCACGGTTCAAGGAACTTGAGTGATCTCATCTGAACACATCCTCACTTTGATATGTGAATTTGTTAATACGACATGCTTGCACACCTTAGCATGAGAAACCTATTTGACTGTCTTTACTGTGTCTCTGCCTTGGACATTATTACACTACAGAGCCACAGTTTTCTACACTGAAATAAAGTGAAAAATGATGTCGTCTATGAATCACATTACAAGGTTACAGCTAAAGTAAGTCAGAAAAATTATTGACGTCCAACAATGGATGTTGTACAGAAAGTGTTTATTCATGCTGTTAATTTGAGTATTTCTGCCCATGTTTACGTGTGGCCTGTATGTAGAATTTGTGAAATGTGTCCAGATATGTCTTTTTTTTTATTGATACTGTCACACTGGCCACAGTTACATGTTTTAAAACTGAGCGATTTTTACATTTTCACTTTCATGGGTGGGAATTAATATTACATGTACACATTTTTAAGTAAAAACAGAATATGGACTAACCTGCTTCAAAAGTGCTTGTTTTACTCCTCTTCAATGTGTTTTACAAGAACCTGCTTTTTAAGTTTTTCCTGCGGTAGAGGTCTGCTGTATTTGCATCTCATGCCCACTAGGTGGCAGCAAGAGACCATGTTTTTGTGTTGACGTGAAGTATCCAAGCAAGAACGCTGAATCAAATCATTAGTATTAGTATTTAGTTCAGTAGAAAGAAAAAAAATTGATAAACTTAATGTGGATGTACTACACACAACCTCAAAACCACCTATCTAACGTTGTGTAGATCCCCTTGGATTGGACTTGTTCCAGCACATCCCACAGATACTCAATCAGATGGAGATCTGTGAAATTTTGAGGCTAAGTCAACACCAGGCCACCTTTCATTGCTCTGTAGTCCAGTTCTGACAATTACGTGCCCATTGTAGGTGCTTCCTGCTGTCAGCAGGGGTCGGCGTGGACTTAACAACTGATCTGCAGCTACACAGCCCAATATGCAGCGAATTGCATACTGCGACTGTTTGTTCTGGCATCTTTCTATCATAGCCAGCATAAACCTTTTCAGCAATTTGTTCTACAGTAGCTCTTCTGTGGGATTGGATCAGACAGGCTGGTCCTTGTTCTCCACGCTCATCAATGAACCTGAGGCGCTTGTCCTTCCTTGGACCAGTTTTGGTTGGTACTAACCACCGCAAGCTGCGAACAAGACCCACTGTTTTAAAGATGATCTGACCAAGTTTAACCATCACAATTTGGCCCTGGTCAAAGTCGCTCTGATCCTTGCGCTTGCCCACATTTTCCAGCTGCCGGCACATCAATCTATATCACCACTTGACAGGTGCCACTGTAACGAGATAATCAATGTCATTCACTTAACGTGCGAGTGGATTTAATGTTGTGCCTGATCAGTGTACATGTAGGAAAGAAAAGACTGGTCCTGCCAAATTGCTTCATGCATTTTCTACCTCGACACAGTTTCAGCTCTTAGGGGATACAGCTTTAATGTTCCCCATTTGTGCACTGCAGGACTTAGAACATGAATCCTCCCCTCTGACCTTTACTGATATGAAGGAACCAGCCCTCACCCTCCCTATGGCGTAGGTTCAATGAATGTAGAGGATTGCGTGGGTTTAGTGTGCTGACATACCAGCTCCTCTGAGAACAGTAACAGGAACACTGGGGAGCCTGAGGAGCCTGCAGTCAATGACAAACAGCAGACACACACACACTGTGGAGAGCAGGGAGCCAACACCTTTTCATCTGTGCAAGAGCAATCACGCTTCCTACTGTGTGCTTACTTTGGACAGTAACCTAATGAGGAAATTGAACCCTGAGCTATCAAACCTGTAGATAGGTCAACCAACAGGTAGCTTGCATTTTAATGCCTCGCATTGCTAGGTTTCCAACCAGCAGTGGGTAAAACAAAAAACAAGGTGAACAATTTTTTTTGAGAGTAACTGACAGTACATGGAGTCTCTCTGTCTGAGGATACAGAACAACATGGCAAAGCTTCACAATTCAGTGCAAACCTTGTTTTGTGGCTTGGCAACAAAACAGAGGAAAGCACAGTAAACAAAACCACAGTCATTATCTCAGGTTCAGATGTTTTCGCAGTGAAACCTGAACATTGACTATAGCTTTTGCTTCTCAGTTGTAAAATTGATTCTAAAAACCCTCATTTGTATGAAAGCAATAGTTTGGATTTTTGAAAGTGGGTTTGTATGAGACTCTTACCAATAGTAAGTGTATTCTTGATGGTGATTGGCATGCCCCTAATTTGGAGAAGCACCAGGAGCGCCAGAGAATAAAACTAAGCAATATATTGCAGCAGACAGGGTCAGCAACAATACGTGTTTAGTCACCTAAATAAAGGCCCACCAAAATATAAAATATATAAAATACTATACATATATACATGTGTATATATATATATATATATATATATATATATATATATATTAGTGTAGGCGATATTTGTAATATTTTTACTTCACTTCATGTACTTTGTCATCAGACAATATTCTGCCATTACATAAACCGAACAGCCAAACTGAATGTGTACCAGACTCTGTTGGCAAAACACAGGAGTAGCTGATCTATGATCTATTTTTGCTTGTGTTGCTGTGTGACTTCTGTGATATATAGGGTTAGTTCAGATTCACCAAAGTCACACAATAACAAACTAATGGATCTGGCAGTAGTATATCTCCATGTCCTGTGTTCTGTGAGGTAAAATTTGCTTCTTTGTATATAGTTTGGTGGCTTTGGAGAGAGGGACATATGGCTTATATATTGTCAGTTTCTTTTTTCTTTTAGATTATTTTTTCAGCTTTTCCCCTTTATTGTGATAGTGACAGCGAAAGATATGACAGAAAAGCGGGGTAGAGAGAGAGGGGACAACATGCAGCAAGTGGGCCAGAGGCAGGAGTTGAACTGACGGACACTGCAGAGGAGCAACGGCCTCAGTATATGGAGTGCACACTCTACCAACTGAGCTATAGGGGCGCCCCTATATTGTCAGTTTCTTGTCAAAAAATGCTGTATGATGGCAAAGTAAAGAGGTGAAAATATTCTAAATATATTGTACACTTCTTAAGGGTTTTTTGTTGTATTTTTTTTTTAGATGGCTAAAATGTGTTTTGCTGCTGACCCTGTCCACAGCAGTATATAACTTAGCTTCCTACACAGGTACTCCTACTGTTCTTCCAAACTGGGGCCATGACAACTGCCAACAATCCATAACTCCTCATATAACCCCACTTCAAAAAAAATCTTAACTATCCCTTTATCTCATTTCTGTGTAGCAGGGACCAGAAATAATTCAACACTATTTTTGTTTAAGTAGAAACCCATTGTGGCAGAACTGGACAAAGGATTGAGAGTGAAACTTCCATCTTAGTGTTGTCAAGGTGGCCAAGATTCAAACAAACCAACCCCTTTTTATTTGAACTTAATCACATTCTCTTAGTTTGCCAGCACGCATTCAAACTCTGCATTACACCCTCCCCTTAGGAGGGAAAAACATTATCTTGTTGTATTAAGTTTCAACTTGTTCTGTTCATCTTAAGTTTACATGTTTCTGCTCCTTACAGAGACATTTAATTAATTATATGTTGTATCTCCATTCTCATTCAGTCTAAAGATAGTCATCAAGATTTCCCACAACCTTTCCCACATATTAACTTTATAATGTTTTGGAAAATCTTTTCGTAAATATCGTGTCTTTCCTCAGTTACAATCAGACCACACAGGTTAGATCAGATGAGCCAAGTTTTTACTGCAAAATCTTTCATGTTAAAATATGCCTTCTCGGTAATCTGAGCAGATTTTGTAATCATATAATGAAAATAAGGACTACAATTACTACCATAAAAGGGAAAACCCTTTTACTTATTTGTCTTTAAAGCATTTTGGTGGTAATTGTATTTCCATGTGTCCTTGAAATAATGGATTGCTTGCACGTCTGCTGAAACCCAAGGTTTGCTCACATCTTTAGATGTTGTAAGATCTTTTAAATTACTTCCATATTTGCTGCATTTTTTTCTCGGTCTGCCCTGGTGGTAGGTTGAAATGATCACATGTTTTAATTTCATGTAGGTCAGTATATCCCATGACATCAATCAAATGAATACATTTCCAGGGCAACAGATTTAGGCACACTATCTGTGTATTTGCATATAAATAGAGTATTTGTTACCCAGATTCACATGGACTTTCATGTATTTTATTGATACTGCTTTTCATGACCTAGCAGACTATAAATTGAATAAACCATTTGATCATACAGAGGAACAAAATACCAATTTCAGCTTTTCAGAGCCCTAACTGCCATTAGATAATGAAAAGGTTACTGTACCACCCAGATCCTATATGAAATCTGATGATTTATATAGACATCTCAAATAAAGTCCTCCTGTGAGGCATTAGCTGGCATTTCCTTTTTTCTGAAATGGCAGAAAGGCATTATAATGCCTTTCTCCTGCAAATACTGTATATTTGCAGGAGGAATCTGCCCATTTTCTGTTATTTTATGTGAACTAATTTCCATTCCTCTTTTCTCCATTCTGTCACGAGACCCCAAAGACACCCCCGGCTCCCAGTGACAGATGTCATCATTACCCAGTCCTAACAGTCCATGGAATGAAAATTAATGTGCAGTTAGTCCAAGAGGATGAGAGGCCAAACAGAGAGGTAGGGCACAGAGAGCTGCCATGTTAGTGTCCCCTGTGAAGGAGAGCTTTCAGGCAGCGTGAATGGCAGGAAAAGGTGGACAGGGGGGCCAATTATCCCAGCTGGACGGCTCTTAGCTGCAGTCTGGGGACGAGACAGAGGAAGAACACAGTCAGCAGGACTGTCAGATGTTGAGATGTGCTGTCAGTCCACAGAGGCGAGAGGAGGAGGGAAGAAGCATCATTTGAGTGCTTTTAATGGAGGTCTGACACCAAGCAGATGCAGATGGGCAAAGATGCTCTACAGCTGGGTTGCAAAAACAAAGATAAATATAATTAATATAATATAAGATTAGTTCTGAGCAGAGTTTAATAAAAGTATGTTTAAAATGAAAAAAAAATCAGATTTATTTGTTGGACAATTCAAAATTAATCTTATTTAGCAAATCCAAGTTTGCTGGTGTAATCAATATGGATATGCTCACATGCCCAAATTAAAATAAATAAATAAAAAATAAATTTGAGTGCTGTAAGGACCTAGTAAAAGAGAGGGGAAACTGTTCACTTTTAGCTGCTCTGTATTCCTTAACAAATCATTGCCTTGTTTGCTAGCTAGCAAAAAAGTTAACAAAGTGTTACATCATTTGCTAGCCAGCTAAAAAGTAAAAAATAAAACAACAAAACATTATATTGTTTGCTAGGTAACTAAAAAAAGAAAAACTGTATTGTTTACTAGCTACATAAAGGTTAACAGAATACTAGATTGTTTGCTAACTAGCCAAAGAGAATTAATTTTGCTCAAACCATCTCAAAAAGGCAGCTATTTTAAAAGTTAAATGTCCTCAAGTTTAAGTTTAAAGTTTATAGTGGATCACATTTTAAAGAAGTAAACCTAAATCTAGGTTTAAAGTAAAAACTAAACGGAGGTTTAGAAGGGTTTAAATATAAGTTGGTATAAAACTTTGGTGCAAGATTAAAGCTAAACCATGATTCGTTTTAAAAATTAATTGAAAGGTTTTACCAAGCCTTAATTTTGAAAAAACATTAAAAATCGTATTAAACTTCTGTATATTTTGGGATTTTTTTTTTTACATCCATCCATATCAACACCAACAGACAGGCAGTTCACCAGACACCATCTTGTTTTTCCAGTGTATTTTTCCTTTCAAAGAAGCCCCTGAAAGAGCTGATTTCCACATGAAATCAAATCCATGTAGTATTAAAGATGAAATGGATTATTTTACAATATGCGTACATGTAGGACGACTGTGCGGTTATCTCAAATCTCCTCTTTGTCTGTTATGACAAATGATCAAAAACACATCCTATGTAGGCGGACTCCCTTAAGGAGGAGCATGTGTTTGTGGTCACCCCATGCAAACAGAGGAGACTTCACCATCACAGACTCGTATAGGAAAAACCATGCTTGTCTGAACAATTTCACCATCTGGCTTATCCTTTCAAGTGTAAGTTGAAAAATGATGTCTGTTATTGATTGCTAATCTATAACATCATCTTGAAAACGTCCTTATGATTGTCAGGCGTGGGACGTACTTCAGAGCACAGCTTATGTTGAGAACATTTGGACCGTTGCATGTAGCAGAACCAATTCCACTGGCAGTCCTGTCATTGAGAACATTATGGACATTCAAAACATTTGGAAATGATGTCATGGTTCTGCACTCCAGCACTGACGGAGAAATGACAGCAGTGATAGCACGATGTTAATACAGGAAACAGACAGCTGGAACCCTCTATTCTGTCTTTTCTGATGCTGAAAAAAAAATTTAATAGCTACTTTTGTATAATTTACAGTTGTCTAGTTTAATTATCACTCAGATGACTGATTATGACTCAAGCAGTTCTCATGTAGGCTAAATTGCTACATCTATGCATTGCCTTTGCAAACACACTGAAAAAAACACTCCCTACGAGAGCTGTCAAAGATTTGTGAAGCATATCTGAACTATTCAGACTTCTGTGACTTAAAAAAGATGAATCTTATTGTAGTGCAACCCTGCTGCCGTTAAGATGAACATTCGGCTCTGCATTATTTTTATATCAGCCATCATGAAGCTTGGCAGTTGGTTTGAATGCTTTGTGAATTATTATTATCCTCTGACAAATGTCACTTCTCATTGCCAGAGTAGATGCATTTCACAACGTTTAGATCCAGAAACAAAGAGCCTTTATGTAGCACTCTCGTGTCACTTTATGTAGCTGTTTTTTTCACATGTTTTTAGATTGACAGCTAAAACTCCAACCTGTTTTTATCCCAGCTCGTCGCATACCAACAATTTGTTACTGCTCCTTGGCATCTGACACTGAAGCACAGGGAACCTTTTAGTGCCTGTATCTGACATGGGCAGAAAACCTCTTTTAAAACATGATTAACGTCATGAAACGGTCGCAGTTTGGGTACATTCAGACATAAAAATTACTTGGGTAGGATTATGGTAAGACCACATTTGGGGTTACATTACACACATGACGTGACAGCACTGAGGAAAGTCACATGACGAAGGTCAAGTAATGCACATAACATTATGTACCTTACAACTTTTAATAATGTTTTGGTTTTACATGGGACAATCCTATTCTCCTGGGTGAATGTCCTAAGTTTGTTTGACCCATCCATCAACCCCACCTCCTCCACATGCTGACTTTCTCCACCTTTATACTACGCCAAAAGTTCTAAGTGTCTCATTCAGCTGTGGATGGGTTTACATTGAAGTCACTTGAAAAGCACAGTGCATCGCTTTCAGCTAATGGGCACTGTGTGTGTCTGTATGAGTTGCTAAGAGGTGGTAACAAATCGTCTTGTGTGATGATATGGGAATGAGACCAGGCTGAAAACTCTTGGGCTAACCTGTGTGCTCAGTAAAGTACAGAATTGCATTCCTGCAATGTCAGCTTTTTCAGCTTCATCTTCTTCCACATGTTATGCTAGTTAATTTGGACATTAAAAAACATACAGGTGAATCTAGCTACAATGCAACATTAGATTAAAAAGATAATAACAACCTCCCTTTAAAACAGTGTTTCCCAATCCTGGTCCTCAGGGACCCCTGCCCTGCATATTTTAGATGTTTCCCTGCTCCAACACACCTGATTCATATGATCAGCTCATCACCAAGCCTCTGCAGAAGCCTGCTAACAACCTGATCATTTGAATGAGGTGTGTTGGAGCAGGGAAACACTTTCATGCAGGGCAGGGGTCCCTGCGGACCAGGGTTGAGAAACACTGCTTTAAAGGACCAGTGTGTAGGATTTACTGGCATCTAGTGGTGAAGTTGTAGATTGCACCCAACTGAATACCGCTCGACTCACCCTCCCCTTCCTCCAGTGTTTGGTTTGTCTGCTCTGGGCGATTGTAGAAACAGAGGTTCAACATGCTGGCCTCTGTGGAAGAAGACCCTCTTCTGTAGATTTATCATTCTGAGAACATGATTCTTATTTTCAAGTGATTATACACTAATGAAAACATACTTATGATTTTATATACCATTTCTGACATATTCTGCCAGTGAATCCCTGTAAATCTCACACACTGGACATTAATGACAAAATAGTGCTGATTTTGAATGTATATTATATAGGCTTATATCTTCGTGGGACCGGGTGCCACTGCACACAGATGGCCAGATGGCATTGTTTGTATTTACTCTTCCACCAGACACAAACATATTTTAGATACGTGAGGTATTATAAATGTATTGTGGGATTGGTATCAGGAGGATTATCACCAAAGCCAAATGTGTATAATAAGGAAGCATTGTGTTTGCCTGAAGGCAGCAGCATAATCCCCTGCCACAAAAGTAATAAAAAGTTATTATCTAAGTAAGTAATTCTCTCTCTCAGAATAAGAAAGATAAGATGTACATGCCAGGATGATAAAGACCATTTTTTCTGGACTCCAAATATCCACCAGGTCCATGTTTACGGGAACTTAACTTGCCAAAATAATTGATTTATTGGAGTGTTCAACTTTTCCCAGAATCAGGTAATGTCCAGCTAATTTCATTTCTCATGGTCATGGAGCTCAAGCATTGATGTTTAGATTTTCATCATTGTGTATTATTAATGGCCCAGTTAATTTTTAATGCAATATAAAATTGAGTGAGCAAAGGTTGGAGGAACCGTAAGGTTGAGAGGAGAAACAGTAATATACTGAGTCAATATTAACAGGAGAGAATGTAGGACATACAATCTGTAATAACATGTTCAGGTAGCATGTCTGTGCCTTCGGGCTTTTTATTTTATTTTCATTTGGTGTGGAAATACCTGGCAGTAATGCTGTTAACATTTTGCAGTAATAATGATAACCAGTGGGAATATGTTTGATGAATTTAACATGGCAGCCATATGGATGAAACATCATCTCAGGTCAATTCCCTGCCTCAGTTTATTATTGCAAGTCACATGGAAATAACCATCCTTGCAATCAGCCATTACTGTTATATTGTGCATTACAATGTTACCTCTAATAGTTTATTTTAATACCATATTAGCTGCTTTCTATCATCTCCTCACACATTTCTTGTTTTCTGTCTTTATCTAGTTTAATCCTGGACAGTTGCACCAATGCACATCACTTTAACCTGCAATCTGACAACTGATACCTTTGTAGCCTTATTATTCTTGTAGTGAAGTTGTGATCGTTGCTGTTGGAAGATTATCTACATTGAAAGCATACTGCCCTATTTTTCTGCTTTTTGAGAACTGACTAGCTGCACATCTTGTATGATATGTAAAGACAGGGCTGAACAGTAAGGATTGCCCAGGGCCCATCGGGCTAGTAAATCTAGAAACTCACTCACCTGATTGAGCAAAAAAAATAAAAATAAAAAAGAATTAAACACGTTTTTTTCTGGAGCTGATGATGGAAGTAGCTTAGAGGATTGCGTTATCTCGCTTCCTTATCACCTCTGTTGAGAGCTGCACACAGGGTGAAAAATTGTTTAGTAAGGTATGTTCAAATTTAACCAGCCGTTCAATAGATTACCATTGGCTGGTAAGTAAAGAGAATCAATCAGCTACATGCGTGCATATTTTGCCAGCATGTGGCTGGTATACAGTCTGAGCCCTGTACATGCACTGATTGGGCACTCACAAGAAAATGGCCGTGCTGGGTAAAGACAACGTTTATGAGCTGAAGCACAAGAGAGCATTTCAATTATCCTGGAAACAGGAGTTTAGTTGGGTGGCGTTAACGGATGTGGGCGAAACTCAAACTATGTAGTGTGCAGTTTCCACAAGTTTCAGAGCAAGGCAGATAAAACAAGGTTTTTCAAAGGCATGTCAAGTTTCTGAAAATGTCACTGGACTGCCATAACAAGAGCCAACAACATCTTACTTGCATGGTGGCTAAGTGGGCTGTTGACCACCTTAACGCCACATGAACACCATAGTAAGGCAGGTAATTGCAAAACTGCCAATGCCTGTCCAAATGATTTGTGCTGCTCCAAAATTCTCAAAATTCCTCATATTATAATAATAATAAACATGAAATATGATAAACATGTATGGGTAAATAATTCTAATTTGTGAACAAATTCATAAGTTAACTATTGATTAATATTTTATTAATGTATAATGCTGGTTAACTGTTGCATCAAAGATGTAACACAGCCACCTGCCACTTGCCAGGGCTGAAGCTCCTGAAGCAAGAGAAGGTTGTTAACATCCAGGTGGCCTGGATGTTTTAATCAGTAGTTGACCATATGGGACACATGACATCTCTTAAAAATAGTGCGGTTTGGCAGTACCTTGATCTAGAAAATGAAAATTAGGGTGCATGCGTGTTAGAATAAACTGGCATATGAGCACTGGAGCACTGGAGCAGCTGGAGCAATGTGTAACCTCATTCAGCACTGCCATGTGGATGTTTGCCACATGTGACGCCTTTTCTTGCTGTCAGTTGCTTCGACTTTGTATTTTTTATGTTGGAAGTTGTTTAAACTTCTCTTATTTGTGGTTGAGAGTAGCATATATGTTGAGTGTGCCTGTGATATAATCCTGTGTTGCTGAAATACGGGTGAATTTACAGTGCTGTTGACTTTGAGTGTCCCTGTAAGGTAACGCTTTATATTAAGGTCCTTGTAATAAGCATTTATTAATAGGTAATAAGGCCCTCATAAGTGTGTATAAGATGTTTATTAACATTAGTATGCCTTTATAAGACTATATAATGTATTAATAGTCTCATTATATTATGTTAATAACAGACTATAACAGATTTATAATAACTTATAAGAAACTTGTTGGTAACGCTTTATATTAAGGTCCTTGTAATAAGCATTTATTAATAGGTAATAAGGCCCTTATAAGTGTGTATAAGATGCTTA
>JAJHUR010072705.1:0-10931 GCA_027495735.1 Lutjanus campechanus | reverse complement strand
CTATATAATGTATTAATAGTCTCATTATATTATGTTAATAACAGACTATAACAGATTTATAATAACTTATAAGAAACTTGTTAACTTGTTTGTTGATGCTTAAGAACATTAATAAAATCCTCATGAGCATCTTATAATTATTCATAATAACATTATAAACACATATATTGATGCAACTTTGTCCTTGTCCTGCCTTTATCTTTTTTGTTTGATTTATTAACATTAATATATACTTAATTGCTCATCTATTATAAGTTAACTATGCACTTGTTAACAGTTAACTGTGCTTTTTGCAGCTACCGGATCTAAAGCGAGAACAGTGCCTTATAGAAGTCTAATAAATCTTCTATTATGCATTATTATTCTTTTAAGAATATTTTATTGCTGCTTTATCAAAATAAAATGTGCTTTATTATGCCCTCATTATCAGTTAACTATGCGCTTGTTAGCAGTTAACTATGCTTTTTGCAGCTACCGGATCTAAAGCGAGAACAGTGCCTTATAGAAGTCTAATAAATCTTCTATTATGCATTTATTTATGGCTAATGATCTGGAACAAAGAATAGATGTGGTCCCTCTTCTTTGTCATCTTCATCTTCTTGTGACAGATGCGACATTTGATTTTTTTCATTAGGAGTTTTTTTTCCTGAAGGAATTTAATTAGCTAGAGGGGTCGTTGTGATACGGAAGATGACCCTTCTGGTAAGTTTAACTGCAGCTAACTAGTTATGTTAGTTAGTGCCCATTCAAACGTGCAGCTAGCTACGTAGCTAGCTAGCCAAAGCTAGTAACGTTAGCTATTGGGCTTTATTAATGTCGCTGCCGACAGAAGTGCAGCAGCAGTCTTGAGTTGGTCGCTCCTCTGTGTATTAGTGAGGGGTCGTCTTCTGTCAGCAGCGACATTAATAAAGCCCAATAGCTAACGTTACTAGCTTTAGCTAGCTAGCTACATAGCTAGCTGCACGTTTGAATGTGCACTAACTAACATAGTTAGCTGCAGTTAAACGTACCAGAAGGGTCATCCTATCACAACGACTCCTCTTGTCGGCAGTATCTTTTCGAGGTACAGATCGGGTTTGTACTCTCCTTGGGGGTGAAAATGTTGGGGTCACTCCCTCCATTTTGCACGCGGGATCAGCAGGACGATCACGCTGATCGTGTGGCTCAGCCGCTTGCTTAAACCGGAAGTGCCGGTATTACAGTCTGCCTTCAAAATAAAAGCTTGTGAAAAGCGCACTAAGATTTTGATAAAGCAAGCAATAAAATATTCTTAAAAGCAAAATAATGCATAATAGAAGATTTATTAGACTTCTATGAGGCACTGTTCTCGCTTTAGATCCGGTAGCTGCAAAAAGCATAGTTAACTGCTAACAAGCGCATAGTTAACTGTTAACAAGCGCATAGTTAACTGATAATGAGGGCATAATAAAGCACATTTTATTTTGATAAAGCAAGCAATAAAATATTCTTAAAAGCATAATAATGCATAATAGAAGATTTATTAGACTTCTGTAAGGCACTGTTCTCGCTTTAGATCCGGTAGCTGCAAAAAGCACAGTTAACTGTTAACAAGCGCATAGTTAACTTATAATAGATGAGCAATTAAGTATATATTAATGTTAATAAATCAAACAAAAAAGATTAATAAAGGCAGGACAAGGACAAAGTTGCAGCAATATATGTGTTTATAATGTTATTATGAACAATTATAAGATGCTCATGAGGATTTTATTAATGTTCTTAAGCATCAACAAACAAGTTGGGTTTACATGTAAATAATATGATCTCCCTCGGTCTGAAAAGGTAATGCAGCTCCTCACTACGATGATGTTGCAAGATACACATGCATGCCACGTAAAAAGGAGTTTTCACCTGTGAAAGCTCTTACTGACAATTGTCTGGTGCTGGTATCTCGTGTCAGAAAACATATAACCGTCCACTGCATACTGTTCTACAACAGAAGAATGGGATTGACATGGCTACACAGTATCACACTGGCATGGCTTGTCGAAGGCATTATTGATAACTGCCACTAGATAAAAACAATATAGGAGCAAGTAAAAACTGGCTTTGAGCAAGTACATATCTGACCAGGCAAGTAAAAAAAAAAACACATTAACATTGAACCCGTTGAAAGGCCATTTTTCATTTTATTTTATTGCTTGAGGTATCTCCCTATAAGGGGTAAATATTAATCTTATTGCACATGGTTGCCAGACAGGTAAAATTCTCTAACATTAAAACTGAGCTGACTTTTTTCTGATATACTGGGATGTCTTGCCGATTGAAAGTGAAGACAGAGGGATCTGTGTTCAAGGCAGGTGGGATGATGTTCATCTGGTAGGTAAGGTATATCCTCCGCCTTTTGCTTACTGCCAAATATTAGGGTGGGAACTTCTAGAGAGTAGAAGGTACACTAAGACAGCAGAATAGCCTCACTCCTCTTTTGGTGCCTTGTCTATGTACTACTTTCTTTCCCTGCCATGAAATTCACAAATACAGCCTCTCTAAAATACTTCTGAAAACTTTCCATGTGAGAATGATCATCTGCTAGTACTGCGGTACCTGTATTTCTCAGGATATTACAAACGTTTTACATGGCAAGTATGTAGTTACAGACCCCTGATGACAGAAACATGGCAATGCTTTTCAACCTTCTTGCAGAGCAGTACCTGTGTAGTGGGCCCCAGTAAATGTGCACTGAATCAGAGGGTGCTGAAAGGTGCTTGCAGCACCAGCTTTTTACCCCAGAACAAAAGCTCTCCTCGACTCGGTCTTCCCTCTGTGGAAGGAACCAGAGAACACATGGCCAGTTTCATCAGCAGTAGGTTTACATTAGTTTTCTTCAGCTGATAAAGCTATCAGCACCGTGTAGGGAAACAGATGAAGACGTAGTGTTGCTGCCTTTTCTCATTCACCCAACATTACAACTCGATCTACCCTAAGCTGGCTTCAGGATATTTTCATTCTCGCTCTTGGCTTTGCAACATTCAGTGCATGTTTTTATACGACAGCATTGTTGTAACACAATCACCTGCATTGAAGCCAATTCCTGCAGTGAAAATGACTGTACAAATTATTCATTGTCCCGGAGGCACAAACCAGTACAGTGACAACATTAACAGCCATATCACGATTGTCAGCTTTGAGGGATTATAGCAATCTGTAATGTTGCCTGCACTCTTACACAAATGAGAATGGATGTGGCTGGTGGGAGACATGCAAATGTTGTTGTGTAAAATCGGAGCTCAGACATTCTCATTCACTTAAACTATGATAGGAAAGTCCCCATTTGTGCTTATCTACTGTATGTAATGGGGTTTGCAAACCAAATCAATTTAAATGTCTGTGTCTATGCATAAAGAAATAAGATCAGGACTACCATTTACTGCCTGTGACTGCTCGCAATTCTGACTTGGTGTCAGTGAAATATACACTGTAAATGGTTTTTGTTCCTTTCAGTACTATTACTGTATTCTCAACAGTTTCTTACTGTACAAGTTGTATACAGTATGATATTATAGATTTGGTTCTTTATACAGCCAATGTACTCCCAAAAGCTGTGCAGTGTGCAGTATGTTACTGCTGTCTCTATGCATTCTAGGAAAATATTACTCTAAATCTAAGCACAATAATACTAACTGACTGCGAAAACAACCACAGACCACCATGTGTGCAATATTTTCAGACTCAAGCAGGTTTAGAAGATATCCTGTTCTGTCCTGTCTGCTGACCTGCACCTGCTTCACCATCTGGTGCATGGTGAATCGTAATATTTTTATGCAAACAAAAATCACACTAATATAATGTTAACATTAGTCTTGAAGAACTGCCTGTGACTTTGATGTTCTGTAATATTGGTTTAACGTTAATAGCTTGAACAAAAATTCTTGTTTTGTTGTTTTGTGTTTTGTATTTTTTGTATTTAGGCTGATGGTGAAAGTTAACTAACTTTTATTAGCTTTGAGTTTGGCTTTGATTATTTGGATGTAATATTGGTGTTCATCATCATCACCATCATCGGGATTCAAACCTGTGACAATGTAGTGTGCTCAGCTTAAAATACTGGCTTTATATGCATTTAGTTTGTGATTTATTGGACTATAGATGAAGTTTATAGGTCTTGTTTTAAAACATATCTGTTTATATTGTTGTATTGTTGCATTCTTTATATTATTATTACTGTATTGTTCAAATAGCATCTCTTTTTTGTGCAGTTAAATCTTTAATTGCCCCTTTTCTTATTTCACAGCTAAATAACAGTATTTTATTGTAATAAAATTCAGTAGTATGTAGCCCACTGTATGGTGTATATAGTAGCCTGTAAAATTACAGTAATATTTTCAGAAAGATATAATAGCATACTCCATTGACAGTATGCTAAAAAACTACCATAGTTTGTACAGCAGCTACTGGATAATTGTTGTAAGTTACTGTTAAATTGACGATAAATGTTTTACCGTGTAAGAGAAAGTCAACTGAAACACCATTTCTGTAACATATTAGATAGAAACAGAAGTCTCTGTGTCTTGTTAATGTCATTTGTCTCCAGATGAAGTGCTTGAGGCCCTGTGGGTGACAAACGGAGGCAATAAATCATTTTGTCTCTCTCAGAAACATAGACCTCAAACTGCACATTATACTGAAGATCTAAAGGGCCAAATCATGTTAGGCAAAACGCTTTCATACAGTATGTAAGATTTCTTAACTACATCTAAACGGCTTTGGCTTCATGTTTAAAATGATTGCATCTACTTATACCTATCAGCCTTTAATTTCCTGTCTTCTGTGTTATGCATCTAAGTGTCTCACACATTCAGTGATAGATGAGAAAGTAAGAGAAAGTAACTCAAGACACTTTCACCCCCCAGGAGAGAAAACTGACGACAACACAGCCATTTGGGGCAGCCGGTCCCTGAATGCTGCGTAGGTGTGAGAGCAAAGAGAGAAGTGCTGTAATGTGTGTGTTTTAATGGGAGCCTGTTAAACCTCAAGTGTGGCGGCGCATCTGCATGTAAGCAGAGGTCTAGTTTCTTGAGAATTTCTCCGGTTCAGGAGAGAAATAATGCCGGCAATTGGGCTTTCAAGAAAAAAATGTTTTTCCCGCTGTAATGCATCTATCTTGGGATTGTAATGAACCAGCAATTTCCTGTAGGTTAAAATAGACTTGCTTAAATGATGCTTTTACTGAGAACTATGTATTTACCCAGTCATTTAAAATTGTATCGCAGTCAAAATCCTTTAATTTTCTGAGATCATCAGACAGAGCAGAAATTATGTAATTCTGGGTTTCATTATGGATTCACAGTGAGATGTAAGATGTATGTCTCTCTGACCAGAATTAATAATCTTAGGATTTAAATCTTTATCAGATTTGTTTAACTTGCTAAAATCAAACTGCCTTATAGAAAGAAAGAATAACAGGAAACAGCGTGACAAGTCTGTGACATTTGTTGGGTTTTCTCAGAATCTGATATATTTAATGAATGATATGTTAAAGGGAACATTCAGTACTTTTCATGTGTGTGTCCAATCAGTGTTGACGGTACATGTGGTCAGTTGAAGCAATAAATTCCCCAGTAGATGCTATATTGACAGAAACCTCTCCTGCTCCTGCTCACAGACATGCCATGCAGCAGTGCCGACATGAACCAGGATGCATAGTGGGCGAGCTTGTCACTCCCGCGCCCATGTCGCCATGTTTCACCACCCCAGCCTATAGCTATTACTTTGTTGGCCAAAGCATGGGGTTAGGCAACAAAAATACTCATCTAGCGTACCCCCTGACTACCAAGAGGCCATGCAAGCTGAAAGAGTCTGTAGTTTTTAAAATAAATTTATAGTGATGATTCACAAGAAGATGGAGTGCCTTAGTTTTTTTATGGTTGTCTGCACAACTTAATATTAAGCAAATGGACTGTAAATGGACTGTATTTATATAGCGCTTTTCTAGTCATAGACTACTCAAAGCGCTTTTACAACTACGAGTCATATTCACCCCATTCACACACACATGACACAGGTGGCTTCTTCTAGAAAGACCCAACCTGTGCATCAGAAATCATTCATACACATTCATACACCGGTGGCGCAGCACTGGGAGCAGTTCGGGGTTCAGTGTCTTGCCCAAGGACACTTCGACATGTAGACTAGGGGAGCCGGGAATCGAACCACCAACCCTCCGATTGGGGGACGACCCGCTCTACCACTGAGCCACAGCCGCCCCAAAGCAAGTTATCTTTTATGAGGCTTGTCCACTGGCACTTCTAGCCGTGTTGAGTCAAATCATGTCACACTCTGATTTGCATTTCTATTACCACGCACCAAGCTGTGACAAGTCACGTGATGGACAATCTTTGGAGAACAGTGAGCCTGACCTGCCCCCAAACAACTGTGAGTTGCAAAAAAAGCATTTGTAAAAGTCTGTGTATTCAGTTCTCAGTACTTTTGTAGCTTTGAACTGAATTTCTGTGGTTTGAAGTTGAAGTTTGCTGTTTGCACTTTCGGGTATTTTACAGCTGTAGGCCTATAGGAGTCGTGTTAAATTACAGCTGTTACTGATGCTGCTGCTGATTTGATGAGAGCATATCATTTAAAAGACATACCTTCAAGTGTGTAGCCCTGTTATAATGGAGATGCAAATCCCTGCTTTACTGGGGTGACTTGCAAAGTCAAACCAAGTCAAGCTTGGCCAGCACATCTGTATGGAAAAGGGATGTTAGTAACATAATCTGAGAGGAACAAACTAGCATATTTTTACAGTCTGACTGCTTTCTTTGAAACTATTTTCATAGTTTATGTTTCTGTTGGTCTGTTAAAATAGCAAATAACCCATTCAGACTGTTTACTGGGATGAGTAGTGAATATATTGATGCTCACTTCAGGCACTGCTGTCACTTTTATTTAGCCCTCCTCTCAGTTTTTGAATATATTCGCTCAGGACGTCTGCATGCAAATCTTTAAGTGTGCTGAAAGCATCTCTCAAGCTGTTTCTGTCCCGTTGCATCTGATCTGAGATTCCTACCTTTGAAATCCCAGACGTTTTGCAGTTCTAAGTTCTTTCACTCCCTAATTAGTGTCAACACGGTGACTCTTGCCTCTTATCCTTCCACATGTTCTTTTAAGCCCTCGTCTGCTTGTCACATTGGTGAATCTTTTCATTTCGAAATTTCACAAAGCAGAAATGAGAGAGTGTCTGAAGAGCTTCTCCGCTGAAGATCAAGTCCACCACTGACTTCAATCCAAACAGGAGGAGCCACATGTCGCCATGATAGAGCCCATCCTCAATCACAGATCAGACTGGGTGGTCCTATCAGTGCCTACATTCTCCCTACCTGTCCAGAGAGCCTCAATGGCCCTGAAAAGTGACTGATTACTCTTAGCAGGGCCTGATTGATGGCTTCACAAGGCAAACAGATCTGCAGGGGTAATGAGGACAGTCAGTTCCCCTTGTCTCCTGCTCTTGCCACTGTAAGCACAACCATGGTCCTGTAATCCTGATGTAAATAGGTGGTTAGGTTTATTTTGTGTTGGTTGGACAATTTTTCATGTAGAATCTCTATGGGGAGTGCAGATCTGATGACCAGGCAAGCTTTTCAGTCAAGGTTGACAGGATTACCAAAGGCCTTTTGTGTCAAGCGTGCTTTGATTGATGATTTTCGGTTGTAAAACTGTGATGCATTATATACAAAACACTGCAGTACACCTTGTTCATATCTCATATAGCCACCTTCATGTCAATTTCATGCACACAGAACATAGAAATCCCAGTAATGGCAAAACTGAAACTGCATCCATTATCATGCATGAGAGTCTGATATGAAAGCTCAAATCTGAATGATTGCACTATGATTAGATTTGGACATGGGATTATCTTCATCTGCACACATGTAAGGACACTTACAGATTTATAGGATGGAATTTATTTAACAGGATGCCTGTATCACATTGTAGCCTTAAAATGCCACATCTGGTCTGATGTTGTGTTGGAACTGTAATGTTGGTCTTTTCCCCCACTTTGGTACAGACTGAAATAGCTCAAAATCTATTTGATGGATTGCAATGATTTTTTTGTCCATGGTGTTCACCATTGCCTTGGTGATCCTCAGACCTTTCCTTTACAACATGAGGTTCACATTTATGGTTTTGAATGAAATATATCAACATCTATTGGATGGATTGCCATAAAATTTTGGACGGACATTTGTGTCTCCTTTTTAAAATAGAGACAGACAACTTTTTTGCTGTAACTTATCATTATGAAGTAAATGTTGATTGGACAGTACAATGGCTATAAAATAATGACATCATCCATGTTTGGATTGCTTCCTTATAAGCCTGACATTCCCTATGCAAATCTGTCTGCCAAAGGGCACATTTTTTCCTGGAAAAATGATGTCTCCATTACAGACTAGATTAATGAACAAAGTCAGCCATTTTCACCTTGGATACTTGAAAAATTGTCTATTTCTACTTCAGTAACTTTGATGATTCAGTGACTTTTCAGCAGCTGTTTTTGCTGCTGTTCAAGCAACTATTTTGCACTTTAAAATCCCTAAATAATTAGAACGTGTCAAAATGTCCCATTCTCTGGTATTATGCTAATTACTGCCAGATCGTGGTACTCAAATGAACTGATATATGCAGTATATAGCTACATCTGCTGCACATGTAAAGGCCCTGCATCCATGCACCAACTAAAGAACAGACTTATTTAACCTTTTATAAATTGTGCAACACTCCACAAAACAAAAAAAACACTACCAGTTTTTGTAGTTTTTGTTTTTTGTTTAGTTTTTGTTGTTGCTTTTTAACACCTCTCATTTACTGTAACTTTTGCTTTTTAAATCAGTCAGTTTTATTTGTTGACTTATTTCATTCATGCATGTACTGTGTTCCCCATGCTACAAACTCATATCACTGTGCAATATAAATGTAACTAGTCAAAGAGCATAGTGTAACGTAAAAATCAAATATAGAACCAATATCAACATTTTTAATTGATCAAGATACAATAAAAATAAAAATAAATTAAAATTCATTAAGAGCATGATAATCATAGCCATCATAATCATATTAAAAACACATGTTATAATTAGTTAAATTCATACTATTCACACTCCAGCTACATCTGTACATACAAGTTCTACGACTTTCTCTTGCAGGCCATTTTTCCCACATGGCTTGTGTAAATGCATAAACTTGTCATTGGGTTTACATTAGGGTTACATCACATGTGATTTTTCTCATAGCCATCACTTTCATGGATTCTGTTCAGCTATGCTATCAGGCTCTTCTGACCATTGATCAAAGTGTTATGATAGTCATGGTGTGCTGTTAGCCAGGCAGCTAATGGGGCTCATGATCCATGAACACACAGATCATCAGTTTATCATTCTGTACTATGCTTGGATCACCTCCAGCGAGCTAAGACTCCCAGTGCCTTGCATGTCTTCCCTTAGACATGATCCTAACCACCTTCATAGATCATCAAACTGTATCTGGAGAGGCTGAGCAAGAGAGAAGATTGTGTTACAGAGCCAGAAAACGCACTCATCTTTATGCTGCATTTGTGTCAGGCATGGCTGGTGTGTGTGCCACCTCTGCAGCTGTTTTAGGCATAAATCAAACAAGGAAGCTTGATGAGGTCCTCCAGTACAGTGGTTCTCAAAGTGGGGTATGGGGACCCCCAGGGGTCCTTGACGGGTTTCCAAGGGATCCCCAGAAAAAAAGGGAATCATTTATTTTCACTGTAATTGCATCCATCTTCCAAGTACAGAAGCTGAGAATTGCCTTACTTGCAATTCTCAAGATCACAAGTTGATTATTTAAATATCTCGAGATAACAAAGTTTGTTTTCTTGAAGTGAACCCATTATCACAAAAAAGGTTCATATGTATGTATGTTATCGTGAAAAAAAATCAGCTCTGTTATGATGAGATAACAAAATACTTAAGCTGTTAACGCAAGAAAACAAGATTTGTTATGTCGAGGTAATAAAATATCCTGTTATCATGAGAAAATGAGATTTGTGTCTTGAGTAATGAAATAATTAACATATCTCAAGAAAACAAGATTTGTTATGTCAAGACAACAAAACCTGTTATCATGAGAAAATGAGATTTGTTATGTTTAGATCACAAAATAATTAACCTGTTATTACAAGGAAACAAGAATTGTTATGTTGAAATTAAAAAAATAAATAACCTGTTGTTTAACCTGTTATCATGAAAAAACAAGATTTGTTATGTCGAAATATCAAAAATATTTTAATCTGTTATCATTAGAAAATGATAACGAAATGATTAGCCCTTATAACAAGAAAATGAGACTTCTTCATAAATAAAAATAATTAACCTGTTATCACAAGATAACAGCATTAAAAAATCGCAAGTACTGCAATTCTTAGCTTTCGTACATAAGTATTACAGTGACAGAATATATGACTATTTTGGTCGCTTACATTTCTGTAGAAGCAAAAATCTTATCAGATGGTGTTCCTGGGAAAAATTTTGATTGGGGTTATAATTGTGTCAGTTTATGGATCCTTGACATGAAAAGGTTTGAGAACTGTGTAGGCAAATTTGACTAAGCAGTGACTGTAAATGTCGTCAAACTGGATTTTGTTGATTCTTCCGAGTGCTGAATGTTATTAAAAATGCATCAGTGTGAGCAACATAGTTTACTTCCATAAATCTAAATAAATGTTTCAGTTTACATGTCTGACACGACGAATCAACATGAAATACGTCAATAGTTTAATGCTTGTAAACCTGATGCTACAATGTGAACTTCCACATTACAGTATAATGATGTGGGTCTTTTCTAATAGCTTGTTTTGTGTTGCACTGCGTTCTCCTGTAATCCTAGAAGGTGTTTGATCTGCTGTTCTGCATGTGGCCCGGACCATTATATGTCCTTGGCATATGAAA
>JAJHUR010072703.1:11826-34635 GCA_027495735.1 Lutjanus campechanus | reverse complement strand
GAAGAAGTAAGGAATGTGTTTTTTATTCACTGCTAGAGGCGAAAGCACAGTTGAGACACAGTCACTGTCTTTACTGAAGACTAAAACAAGGCCCATGATGACTAAAATCAATGCTCGCCTTCACAAAACCCTGTAGCTGAAAACAGAACAGAACCTGATAGAGGCAACCATTGTAAACTTTGACGTGGTGATGAAAAAAACAAACAAACACAAAAAAAAAACAACAACAACAAACCCCCGAGGGTTTAAGTCTATCCAGACAGCTGATAACTCCAAGTATTGATTGCATGAAAGGTTTTACTTGTTGAGTGTGTCTGTAATTCGAATCTGTTGACAATTTTGCTTCTTCACGCAGATATTTATATTTAATACAGGCTCGCCCACAGTAACAGTCCTATTTCATACAATTTTCATACACTTGACTGAGTCAACAGCACTTAAACATGCAGTAAACACAGAGCTACGAACAATTGACCCCTCACTAAACCCTGTCATCCCCTCGTTGCGATGCCAGTCAAGCTTCTAGCGCTATGCATTAATTTATAATGATAACAGAGGCGGATTTATCACTCAAAGTGTCCTTGATAGACAGAAATATATAAAAGAATGCTTCTGGCTGGTCACCTTCTGTTGTTTTTTTTCCAGAACTGTTGCTTGCATGTTAACTGTGAGTTGGTTGATATTAGTGTCTCAGACTGACTATTTGAGAGAATGAGAACAATGCAGAAAGGTTATTGACAACATACATGACTTCTGCTAAGAGCTATTTGCCAAAATAGCAAAAAAGTCTGCATCCTGACCAGTAGATAACACATGTAGAAGACATGAAAGTAATGCATAAACAGACTTTTTCTTGTACTGGAGAGTTGGCCTTCATTTTATAGCACTTTGTGACAAGAAAATATAAAATTAGCTCACGATACCTTAATAAAAATCACATACTTGGACAAGCAACAGAGGGTAACTTCAACCTGTCCTCACCAGGAAAAAAAAAACAAAAACCCAAAAACATGTATAGGTCATGTGCATAAACAGCTTATTACGAAACCATTTTAACGTTTATTGTTCGGCGGTGACCTCCAGTGGTTGCAGTGATTATGACAGGGGCAGAATATGAAGCGAGACAGTCCACATGTGGAAGAGGTGGACTTTCACCCAGGAGACTGGGCTTCGTGTCAGGTGTGGAGGTACAAGTACACTTATTTTAACGCAAACCATGAACTTTTCCAAAACCCAACCAAGTAGTTTTGGTAACTAAACCTAACCAAACTGTCATTTCACAATGTTAACCACATGTTTAATGACACATGACCAGTGCAACATGATTTACGTCACGTACTTAAGATGCAGTACATGATTTTTCTTTTAAGATCTCGCAAGAGTGATCATTTTAACCCAAACCGTCATCTCTCCCTAACCCTAAGTGTTTTCTGTCCTTAAACCTACTCATACCTTAACCACAGCAATGTCACACATAATATAATTCATTTTTAAAACATGCACAATGAAGAAATAATAAACACAAAACTTTGCAAGAATTTTACAGCTCTAGGGTTCCCATCTAGACATGACTATGTGGCATTGATTAGTCTGACTCACCGGATACACACTGCCAGCATTGCGGCGTCCGCTATCTACATTTCCAAAGTTTTCTTTTGCAGTGATGTAGTCATTTTAATGCCAGAGCTCACCTCCGACCGTGCAAATGTTCCACCAGGACAAGTTCCCCCTCGACACTATTTTGCAGCAGCACCATCGCTGCATCCTGGGTTTAGCGCCACCCAAGATGTTTGTATTTGGTTTAAAGAAATGCAAACAAGGCAGGGCGTTTTCTCCCCTATAGCAGAATGTGTCTGCGTGGAGAACTTTCTCCAGCACTGAGCCCTGTATAGAGACGTCTGGCTATGTGAGACCTGTGAGCAGTCATGTTGTTTGGAAGTAATTGGCAATAGACCTATCTTTTGTTTAGGTGTGCAGACGTTTTATGCTTTTTTTGTTTGCATTGTTGGTATGTAAGCAAGTGAAGCTAGTTAGCTGGACCTGTTAACATTTTAAGGTTAAGAAACCACCCTCCAAGGCAGGTGAAGAAATCTAAAGCTTGACTGGCCTGATGTCATGGCTAATGTTGTCAAGCTATGATGAGAACTCATGAAAAACAAGTTGTGAAAAGTGGTGGTGTTGACAGTTAATCAGGTAGTAGATCTTATTACAGAGAAGCAATAAAAAAAACAGCATACTGTGAATATCATTAGCCTACTTGTTCAGTTTTTTACATGCAACTGAAGTCATAAACTGTAATATATTTGCGCCCAGCATATACTAAGACCAAAATATATACCTTGTTTCAAATATGTAAATGAATTCATTAAAGAGTCTGCTTCTCTGCTCCAGCTCCCCGTGCACGAGTGAAAGTATGTCATGATGGTGCTATTACCGATAATGGTCGAGCAAATGTTCTGTCCTTCACCTTCTTTCTTCCCCATTTCCCCTCTAATGTTTTATGAACATGTGCTCAACATGCTGTCATTTGGCAGATATTGGCACCCTGGCCACATGTCTGGCAGGTCGATTATACAGTGCTGTGTAATTACCTTGTAGCGGTGAAAAGTACACTTTCAATTCCTGATGTAATATTATAGGTTTATGCAGACGTCGATAACCTGCATACAGGATGCCAGAAATGATAACAGAGACCGAAGATTCAATTCATTTTTTTCCAGACTGACTTCTCTGTGCTGTTTAGAAGGACTGTTGGCATTTTGTTCTTAAGTGTCAGTCTAGTTATAACCACCATAGCTGAATCTTGGTGTCTTATGCAGGAAATTAATGAGGACTCCTTTTCAAAAATACAGTCCACAAGAACGGCCTCAGTTGATAATTTCATGCCTTCTAGTGTGTATCAAGATCTCCATTTTGACAATTGCTGTTGCTAAGAGATACACAAAATTGTAGTGAGTGGCAAAGGGGGCAGATCTCATTACAGATGGGGGGAAATAGTAGTGTAATGTGCCAAAAATGTGCCAAAAACTGATAGTATCACCCAGTTTTTATACGTCTACGGCTCCTTTTATCTGGATCAAGAAGTCACGACGTGCAGATACACACTTGATGTCTGTGGTAAAAGCAAAGGTCTTAAACTTAAACGCTTCGTGTAATCAAATGATCACAATTGACCCTTCATAAGCCCCACCCCCTTTTTGCTCTGTGCTCCAATAGAGTGCCTGAGTCACTCTCCTTGCGGTGGACAACCAAGGGACCTAACTTTCAAAAACATATGAATTGTGCCATGAATCACATACAACAGTCATAGTTTGTCGTAAAACTGTTGAAGTATCAGACCGTGAAGATACTTAATTAGAAAGATTACACACCCAGAAGTCACGTAAGTAATGTCATGATTTTCTCCGTCTCTGGCTAACGTTAGCTGCTGAAGCTACGATGCCTGTGTGTTTTCGTATCGGGATGTAGTCACACAGCAGCGGGTCTTACTCATTCTTTCTCTTCATGGCTGATAAAAGCACCAGGAGATGCAGGATAAAGGTAAAACGCTTCAGGTAATATAACGTACAAGGGGTGGCGAGATCGGTGTTTATGACGTTTTTTGTTTCACACAGAACTAAACTACGACAAACCTGCCACAAACTGAGACTTTCTTGACTTGTAAAATGATCTTTTGTGGCACAGTTCAAACGGAATCAAAAAATAATTTTGTCTTTTGCAATAGACCACCATTCATATTTTTGTTTTACGACTTTAGGTCCCAAGGGGACTTACAGTAGGAACTCTATAACAGTTGAGAAATTTATGTGATTATAGGCACTTATATAGTATTTTTTCCGATGTTCGGTATAATAACCTTGTTTAGGCCTATATTTGGAAACTAGGCTGTAATTAACATGATTTATGGATGGGTTTTATAAACCCAGTAACGTCTTTTGCATTTATCCTTATGATTGTTCATTATTTTACCTGCTCTATGCCCTGGATTATAACTGGTCCAGTCCTTTTTTACCAGTTTAAATATCTTTAAAGAGGATGACAGTCATGTTTTTGTCACTGGGCAGAATCTCTTCTGCAACTGGTAATCCTCCTCTCTGTTAGAGTGCCACTTTAGTCACATTTGCTCAATAAGAAATTAATATTTTATTGTACAATAACAACTTGCCTAATGTTCAGAATGCTTCAGAAAGTATGCTGATTTCACAGTGATTCACTTTAATCAATGTCTATTGATGTACGACTTTTTCACTTCCTCAGCTCATTCATAATCACAACGTGTGCGTTAAGGACTATCACAGAATAAATGAGTGTTAAAATAAACTCGAGTGCCTTTAAATTCCTTCTCCCAGCAGACAGAGAGGAGCACTTCAATCTGTGTTAAAAAAAAGAAGAAGCTGAACTTGATCTCAATCATGGAGCCAAACATCCAAAAGTCAGGAAACTGGTGATAATCCCTTTTTAAGGTTAGATTTTTGGGGGGGCTTACAAGGCTTCAGGCAGGCTTTCTCTGTTATACCCGCTCTTTTTCTGACCTCCTGCAGAAATCTCCCCTCGCACACCTGTATTTGAGACGTTCATTGTCATTCATTAGCCGTTACTTTAATGTCGGCCCTATAAAACTATTTGAACTTTTTCCAAAAGGAGAATTATCATGCATTATGTTCCATCTGGCTCGTTTTTGGGTGGAGGAGGAAGAGTTTGTGAAGATTAAATTTTTCCGTCCTTTTTTTTTTTTTGATGATATACTTTCACCTGTAAAACATGGGAAAAAATGGGACAGGAGGCCTCCGACAGCACAAACCCAAACCATCTGCAGATGTGTTCACTGGTGCTTACACGCTAAGTAAGCAAACCTCGCAGAATGTCAATATGTGTGAGAAGTGATGCGCCACATGGTCTTAACATGCATACATTTCATCTCGTACCTCACAGGGAGATCAAATTCCATGCCAGCGGATATGATAATCATAAATCTGAGGATTAGCTTTTTGTGTATTTCACAGATCTGGATGATCTGTCAAGCTGGCAACACGCTGCCTGCGAAAAGTCTCGAGTCTCTCACACTGAGTCTCAAACATCAGACATACAAACGATAAAAAACATTTTTTTCACTGTATAAAATACATCTGCCATGACATTTGTAACCACTGATGAATGGAGAAATTTGATTTTTACTATTAGAGTCTTCATTTTTAAAGGGATAACTTGGATTTTTTGAAGTGAGGTTGTATGAAGCACTTATTCAGTGTGTTACTTACAGTAGATGGCTGTTATACAGGCCAAATATCGCTCTCTCCAAAGACACCAGCCTCCCTCGGCAAATACAGTAACTTTACCTCGTGGAACTTGTGAGTTGCTGGTCTGTTGCTGCCTTGATTGGTTAGTTTGTGTGACTAAGGTGTTTTACAGGGTTTGCTCAGAGTCACCAAAGCCACATAACAGCACAAACTAACAGATCGAGGCAGCAGTAGATCAGAAACTCCCATATTCTGTGAGGTAAAATTACTGTTTTTCCAAGGGAGTCTGGTGACTTTAGAGAGAGAGAGTAATATTTAGCTCATACAAGAGTGGTTTCCAATGAGAAAAATGAGAAAATCTCACTAGTAAACACAATACATGGTGAAACAGTCAGGTCAGGCTATAAGATCTGTGAATCATATAGTTTATGAACTTAGCTAAATCCAGAGCTAAAGGTAGCTCAGCCGTTTGTATACCATGCAGACAGGACGTAACGGTTGTAGCGCTGGGCTCTGCCTCTCTGCGCCCGATCTCGCAAACCCAGGACAAATTTCTTATCATGTGAAGTCCCCTTTAGCATGCATGACATGGACAAAGTATGCTAACTGATAAAGAACAGGTACATGTAGACAACCATGTGGATTCTAGCTCCACTTCATACAGACACAACTTTATATTTGAAAAATACCTCTGGAGCTTAATTTGAACTTTGTGCTAAATTGGTTTTCCAGTTGCTATTCCCTGCAGAGGATGAATCCTGCTGTTATTTCTCTGGGATGTTAAGTACTACACTGGCCACATGCTGCGACTCTCCCCCCTCACTTAAACTGGTATTGACATTTTTGATGGGTGTGAAGATGGGGGCCTTTTTTTTTAGGCGGTTTAAACGTGTTTTCCTGCTGATCCTGTCGACAGCAGTTCACGGCTTCCTACACCTTTACTCAGCAGCAGCCATCTACTGTAGGTAGGTAATATGCTGACTATAGGAAAGTACTTCATGCGACGATCCCTTTAATCCAGTGAGTGACAATCAAATATTTCTCTCAAGTCTCAAAAACAGGCTTGAAAGACAGAAACGTACAGAGAAGTGTTTAATTCGGTGATGTAATCAGTCAATCGGGTCATCATCAGCAGTGGCAGACATTCAGAAAAGACTTGAATCCGCTTCTAAAAACCACCGAAATGTGAATCAGATGTCGGTCTTTGTGAACTGGCTTTAACACTCAAAGCCCCTCGACTGGCTAATATGTTGAATATGTTTAAAAGTCACTGACATCACCTGAGAAGCTGTTGTCTGCTTGTTTACTCCTGTCTGAGTCTGAGGATGAAATGAAAACAGCTTACAAACCCATTAATTTACCATCCAAACAACACAAGCTAACCCAGTTGAAAGCTATCTGAGTGTAATTAAAATTCCTCTGGATTTAAATACATTCTCGAGTGTGCATACTAACGGCCCTTTTGGGAGCTTCTTGGACTAATCGGAGAGACTGAGAAGTGTGTTCCTTTTGCTAATGGGTGAACACATGATTTCACAGCTCCCAATGCGATTATACTCTTATTAGGGTCAGACATTCATAAAGACTCATTAGCAGTTTTTCCCATCATGTGTGTGGGTGATATCATTTCTATCTCTTTTGGTGTGCGCAGCCTTCCCACTTTGATTCCACCGACTGGCTTCCTTTGAACCAATTTGTAAGCCACTGAGCGCTTGCACCCAAACTTAACCCAGACTTAATAACAAGCAAAACTCCAACCGAAAAAGACAAAAAGGGCAAGAGCCTCTCTTGATGTCGCAAATGTTCAGATGGTTCAGCTTTTTAACAGCCTTTTGAGGGATCATGAGGTGGTTGGTTTTCTGAGAAGTTAAAAAACCACTTATTTTGTACCGACAGCTTGTGCACACTTCTGTTTTAGGCAGAAGAGCATCGCAAGCAACATATGTTGATGATGTTAAGGCGGTGGGAATATGTGGAAAAAGCCACCAACCTCAGACTGAGAAAACCTGGCTTCACATAACATTTATTATCATTGTTTGTGACACCAAAATCTCTCATTCTAGCAGGCAATCCACTGCTGGTTCCTGCTCTCCTTTTGCGCTAAAAATAGAGTCACACTTTTCTGAATATCGGCGGCCCACCTGCAGAGATAGTTTACGTTGGAGTTAATTGAATAATGTGCAAGTACTCAGCGATGGCAGCCTAATTAACGGTTAACAAGCCATTTCTGCTAATAGTTGGCTGTGTATGTGGCAGTCCTTCTCAGACAAATGAGGCCCGGTATTGTAGGCACGTATAACGCAGTCTGGTCAGCAGATTTTTAAAAGCTGCATGACAGTTTGTTTCCTTTCTTTGAGTCATACAAAGGGTGTGGTACCGCATCCGGCACACATCGTTCTGAGTAAGTTCTGTATTTGTCAATGCTGCATGAAGTTAGTGCGCCGTTTTATAACTTTTAATGTCAACTGCACAGCAACTTTGTCTAAATATGACCTGATATATTGATGCAGTTCTTCTTGTGGCTGTCACTAGTGTACACTGTAAAAACTCATACAGGAATTTAGTTTAAATTAGTTTAAATACAAGTTTTATTTATTCAGGTTGATTAAACTTAAGATTTCTAATATTTATTTTATTTATGAGCTCTTCTAACTTGAAGTCTTGACTTGAAATGATGAGTTGAGTGAATGTACTGTACAGAGTTAAATCAACTCATCAAATTAAATCTCTAAAAGAACATGATCAGCATATTAACACGCTTTCCAGCCATGCATTGTGGAAGAATTAAGACTCTCCTGAGATCCTTTTTTCATAGTTTGAAGAAAACATATAATTAAAACTTGCTTTGCATCTCTACACTTTCAAATAAGTCATGGTTGCTTGTTTTTTAAAATAATAAAAACACTGCAAAACATGTTTTCTCAAGTGAAATCAAGTACTTATTTGACTAGAAATATCAAATATCAAGTTTATATGACTAGAAAAGTTTATTTGTGCTGAATGCAAGTGAAAGTTAACGGCATAACATGCAGCATTTTCCTAATAAAAATGATGTATAGACTCAGAAACACAGGCTGATTCCTTACAGTCATCACTTATGACCCACTAGAAATGTGCAGTGGTGGCTGCATCTGCAGAGAATCTGCCCGCTGCCTGTATTTCTCATTATTTTGTTGCTCGGGACGCTTAACCAACCGAAAACGTCAGTATTTGATGTCCTGGGAAAGAGACTCAACAGTAAACTCTCTTTCTGGTGCATTTACGACTGGCTCGGACAAATCCTACCGATCCTCCCTTTAAAACAAATATTTTATTTGATATGATCTAAACTAAAGAGATTCTATTTTTCCTGTTTGACATAATTTTGGCAAAGATTTGTTAAAGTTTGTCACAGTACAACAAAGGACATAAATAGGGCTAAAAATAAAACAAGGGAACTGAATGTATTGGCAGCGCCAAACGTGAAAAGCTTAAAATGTATGACTCATCCATCTGTGTTCATGCTTCAGATGGCCACACACATGAAAACTCTCTCGCGCACACATACAAACACACAAGGATTCCCATTTCCTGCTCTCACAGAATCCTCCCAATGAGCCACAGACACGCTCGATTCAATCCACTCAGGCAAAAACAGGCACAAACACACAGCCTTCGATGCAGATCAAGGACCCCCTGATTAAGCGAAAGCATATGCATGTGCTGGTGGCATGAAGGTTACAGAGGAGGGTTTATGGCTGCAGGGGTGTCAGTTGAATAATGTCATTTCCTCCCACGGAAAAATGAGGCGCCTTTGAGCAAGACACATAAGCTGCAGTTAAAAGAGCGATATGTGGCAATTGTGCAGTCCAAATAGCGAGTTGGAGCTGCTGACTGTATATTAAATAGGTTGAATCCCTCTTTAATATATACGATCTTTGGCTGAGGCGAGTTGTTTCCCCCCGCCGCCTCCACTGTGAGCAGATCAGCTGTTTATAACTGACTGTTGTCTGTCAATGTAATGTTAAGTCCACTATCCTGAAAATAAAAGTCCACTGCTCTGTATAATCCACACACTGGCTGCCTGACTACATTAACATATTGCTCAATTTAGCCATTACAAACATCTGCTCATTCTGAAAGAGTATTAATGACTTCTTATGACTGATAAATACACACTAACTCATTCAGTGAACATTCGGCATTAATCTGAACTCTGACTAATGTGAAACAGGCAAACAAAACCAGTTATTCTGGCATTGTTGAGAGAATTGAGTATTTCAATTTACCGTGTTTCCTTAATCTCTGATGGAACATAATGGTCATTTTATGCTAAATTACAGTAAATATATGGCAGATTTCAGAGAAAATGCGTTTTGTTCAGGGGAACTGCTTTTGATTTTGGATGGTGCATCAAACGGAAGCTGTTAAGTTTTGAAATAGACTAAATAGTGAGCTGTGAACTTGGTTTGTCATCACTGGGTGCTTGAAATTTAAATGGTTGCAACTGACAATATTAATTAATTAACCATTATTCACTTCAATGAGTTTTGTCATCATTTTTTTTTAAAATACAGGTGTGTTTATAAAACTCAAAGATTCAAGCTTAGCTCAAGAAAAAAAGTCAATTACCTCAAAACATTATTAGTTTTTAAAAGGTGGAGTCAGTAGGATTTGTCCGAGCTGTTCATGAACGCATCGGGATGTCAAATACTTGCATTTTGGGTTGGTGAAACTTCCCAAGCAAAGCAAAATAATGAGGAAAAAATAAGGAAATAGGGGTCTGTGCAGATACAGACACCACCACACATCTCTACTGGGTCAAAAATGATGATTGAAAGGCATTATGTAATATGAGTCCAGACATTGAGTTTTCTTAACTTTTTTGTTTATACAGTGTGTGAAAGTGCCAAATTGACAAATAATTTGTAAAAAATCATACATCCTGCCATATGAGAGTATGTCAACATTCCTGGTTCTGTCACATGAAAAACAAACACACAGGGTGTGGTGAGCAAACATAAACTGTGAGACTTGTAGTGAGGTGACTGATCTTTCGCAAAACTGCATTTTGCACACATGCACACATGGATTGAGTTCACAAACACACAACTTTGCAGGCACAAGAGGCTCTGTTTTGTGTAGCTGATGACATGGAATGTGTTTGCTACGTTTTTTTTTTTCTTTTCACTGCGTTTGTCCTTTAACTCTGCCAAGCTTTGAGGTGGTTTTGGATCCGGGAGAAGAAGGCTCTTTTTTAAACATTTATAAGCTGCAGGGCGACTCCGCTGCAAAAGGGAGGAGCCATCCAATCCAGGCTGTGGAGGAAACCGCCTCCCTTAAAAAAGCAAAACCAAACAAATGGCACAAAAAGTTATTTTTCAGATGGCTACTGTAAAAGGGAGTCTTTGTGTCCTCAAAAACCTGCTCCAACTGACACTTGACTAAGAGCAGCAAAGGAAAGGACAAATGGAAAGAAAGACTCAAAAGAGAAAGTACGCAATGTACCCAGTGGGAGGAGGAGGGGATTTTCTGGTGAGCAGCGAAAGATGTATTTTTGGGGAAAAGAACTCCTTCTGGAGGCTTCTGATCCGCTGTTTCACCAGAAGGCCTTGGCGTAGTGTCAGGGCGTTGGTCTAGTTTCCAATAGCGTCACTTTCTGTGCGACAGCAGATTCATAAGACCTTAATAATGTGCTTTATTTTTAACTGCTTCGGTTGTCTGATGTGGCAGCGTTAACCGCAACAGTCATGTTCAATGAGAAGCTGTAGTTAAACTAACACACACAAACTAGGAGTGTGGATCCACATTGACAGACAACTCAATGGAGAAATGTGTTGTCCACGGGGAAGAAACCCAGCACTTATTTTTTTTAGCTGCAGTGCTAGACGACTGCTAATGGACACTGAGACTCTCCACTGTTGCCATGCGACTACAGAGAACCCATTTGAAGCTTTTTAACCATTTTAAAAGAAGATGATATTATAAATATAGACATGTTCAAGCCTTTGGTTCTCCGAGTACTCAACAACAGGGACATACAGTGAGTCCTTCCAACTGAAAATACTGAGCAAAGGACGCCTGCTGTGAGGAGAGGCTCCTGGTAAGCGTATGCACAATCACATGGTGCAGACATCCATGTAAAAATGAATATCACTCTCTTTATGATGCAGTTCACTCAGAGGTCTCACATTTCTTTTTACATGCTTGTGAAATCAAAACTTATCGAAGCCATTAACTGCCTGTGTTTAATATGTCGGCGTTAGCACCCTAGATATTATAATGGCTTTGAAACATATATGTAGCACAGCATATGTCGCTTTTCAAAATTCATAACACTGGTCCTCTGAATCCGATGTAAATGAGTTCTGGCCTTTAGTTATGAATATATTCACAGTTGTTTATTAGAATATAAATGAGGTTGAGGAATTGAATTCCACAGGCCAAATGAAGCCCGTATATTTCTGACTACTAATGAATGCCGCTCCGAAATGCACTGATTCTCGATAATCCTGCCAAAGGCATCCAATACCATCCAGCTGGCATTCAGATGTTCTACAGATGCGCTCAATTCACCAAGAATAAGGCCCATGGAAATAAATGCATCCAGAGCACCGCAGTGCAAAGTAAGGAATGCGTGAATGATGCATTTCACAAACATGCTTAGCTGTGTGACTTCCAAGCCAATAGTCGGGATATGAGTAACACTGCAGAGATACAACAGTTCATTTGTTGCTGAACGTCCCGGTTCTGCAGGCTGCTGTGCAGTCATAAAGTCAAATGAGGTGACCGATGTTTTGATACAGCTCATCCGCATATTTGTTATTGTTGTCCACCGTGTATATTAGAGCGGAAATGACAGGAAACCATATTTGAAGACGCACATAATCGAATCTAAACATCTAACATATGATCTGGCACAGCTGTATAAGGATGTGCTGCTGTACACTGAATTAACTGTACACTGAGAAGTGTACATTCAAATGTTAGGTATGCAAACACTTGTGGGACATATAGGAAGACATTTTTTCTGTGAATTTAGCAGAATATCATTGTACGAGGCCACAGAACCACAGAGTTTTGGCAATGTAAGATGGACTGAAGTGCAGTGAAAACGCCAAGAGAAGAAAGAGGATGAAGCTATTATTATAAACTCTGTGCAATCCAGCCATAGTAAGTTCTTAAAATGCGCTTTGCTGTCTGATTTTAAAGCTGCTGGAAGCTCCAACCTTCCAACTACTGTATGTAATTTAGGGTCTTATGTAGATATTAGTAAGCATCTAGATTCAAAATATTATCATTTAAGTTTTTGTACACTCTCTTGAGATGGAGTTTAAATTGGCCATGGTTATGCTCAGTCATTTATTCTGAAAATTACGGAATCAATTCCATGAATCAATCATAAAAACATCCACGTCAGTTGTCCCGTCCAAACGGGTGAAACAAAACCTCTCTGATTCCGTTTAATCTGCCCCTTTGAGTCTGAGCCAGCTCAACAACAGGGGACTGTTGTTCTGACCAGACAGATGGCTGCTTCAGTTTCTCATTGGACAATAGTGTTTCATGGCAAAGTGGCGAAATACTCTAAATATAGCGCACACTTCAACTGATATTGACTTTTTAAAATATTTTTTTAACTGATCCACAGTAATGCATTGCTTATGGGGTTCAACATTAGTCATGATCTGATGGCCAGCAGCCACAAAAACTTACTCTTTAGCCCCCAAATGTTCTGTGTGGGTGGCCCCTTCTGGCCCTCACATTTTATCCCCAAACTGTGAGCTTTCGCCAACACAACATTACAGTTCCACAAAGGTCATGCGTCATGCTACGAAAACAGCGAATGGTATTCATTGCTGGCTAGCGAGCCTTCTGAAAATGCTGATGTAACCCTAACAGAAGAACCAGAAACACAAAGGGCAGACTATGAAAAACACAAACGCAAAAAAAACATTTAGGATTGAGGCAGGAGTTTAAGTGGCTATAATCTGACATATGCAAGGATGTAAATGTACCGCGGTTTATGATGCCAGTTTCCTGAACCAACCCTAAAGTCTAGCTTGTTTTTAATGGGGAAAAAAGACCCCCAGAGAACACCACATCACAAGTCATGGGAAAACTGGACAGCACAATTGTTGCAATAGTGAAGGCTGTGTTGAGTTGCTGTAAAATTGCATTTCTATATCGTTTTTTTTTAACAAAAGTTTACATTTGGGCAACCAAACGGTACCAAATTTAGGGGAATGGTGGCTTGCTGGCCTTAAAAATGTTAGCATCTGTCTCTAGCTTAGAGTAGCTTCCATGTTGGGTCTCCTGAGTGAGATGTCCATCAAAATGTGGTCTGCCACGCCCACACAGTCTTGGGAATTGGTTTAAACAGCAATATGTGCTGTTTCTAAACTTTCCTCATAGTTATGAATGTTTATTTTCACTGAGATTTTTGTCTCTGCTCAGTGAGACACCAAAATTCCAGAGGCTTTAATTTAATCATTTGTGCCATAAAGTCACTGCATTTTTTTTTTTACATATATTTTGACCATTTTGATCCATTTGAGGAGAAACCGAGAAGAGTTGACACACGAGGGCGAGGCTGGGTGGAGCCGGGCAGCGCAGGGCTGGTCCTGTTGCATTTGGCAATAAAACGTCCAGCTCTGCACCACCACAGCACCACCGTTTCCACACGCAATGTGTGTGTTTCACGTCTTCACAGTGATTCACTAAAATCATACCATATGCCTGTTTGAGACATCGCTGCGCCTGAGCTTCAGTGGTTTGACATTATTTATCTACATTTCACTCAACAATGCTATGGAGCCCTCTTTTTCTAAACACAGTATTTATAGCACAAACCTGAAAGGAAGGAAGCTTCTTATATCGGTAACAAAAGACACCTGCTCACAGCTAAAGGCCCATTCATAAATCCAGTACAACAGCCTGTTACAGTGTGTTATCCAACTCCAATATTTCTCTACAGACAGACTGTTTCGGGGCCACTAACTTTGTTTCCAGATGACCTCACTGTAGAGCGATGTGATTCAGGAGTCAGCAGCGAGTTCACATGGAGACCACCATCAATAGTTTATGACTTGCATTTAAAAGAGGCCCGAGAAGGTCTGTTCTGGTCGAGGTAAAACCATTATCGTCCGTGAATGAGTCATACATCTGATAGTCAGAGTTCACATGCCATGCTTTGGAAAAGAAGTTTGTCTGATAATCAGGAGGTCAGTAGATCACTGTATAAGGGGCTCAAATGGAATATTTGACAAGATGTTGGTAGGGCAGAAACACCCTTAGGAGAATTTGGCAATGGAAGTACAAAAACTAAAAGTCTTAATACCTGCTAGAAACCTGTTTTCAGCAATATTTACTCTACCCCACAATATGAAGGTGTTTGAAGAAACTACACATTGGCAATCCTTGGTGATCCCATGACCTTTACCTCTAGCACCGCCAGGAGAATAAGGTTTCACTGAAATGGACTGTCAATTACTGGATAAAGTTTTGAACATATGTTCATGACCCCAGGATAAACGCAGAAACAAATTTTTTGTTTAGTTTATGCAACAAAGGATCAGAAAGTACCAGCATATATGACATTGTTAGGGATAACAAAATAAAGTCCAAGATTTCCATCGTGGTCCCTGACGTTTCCCATCAGCCTCAGCTTTACTGCTAATCAGTGCCGGCATCAAGTGTAAACCCACTGTGACGTCACCCATTGGTTTGTGGACGACCGTTCTGAAGCCTCAAGTTTGACATTGTGGTCTTTGCTATCCTGGTTTGTTGAAACCAGAAGTGACCACTTTTGGATGACAGTGTGGAACAGGGTAGGGCATGCACTGCAACATCTCTATCCTGACTGAGAACCTGAGGACATGCCTTTGGTAGCAACTTATCGATCACAAGGTAGCCGCGGTCCCTTCTTTATTCTCTGTTTTACTAACAGGACCATCATTTACCAAATGAACATCATGGTGTATTGAAGAAGACTTAACTTAGCAACTGAGGACATAGATTCATTAGGAAATATTGTAAATCAAGTGAGGGTCATTCTGTCATAAGCTTAGACACAATCACACTTTTTGCAGTCTGTGTAGTCGACCCCTGCTGGCCAGTAGAAAGAATGCAGGTTCGAGGCACTTCTGCATTGGCTTCACTTCTCACACTCTTATTTAGTCAGTGGTTAGCATGCTAACAAACACTCAACTAAAAGGAGCATGGCAAACATTTTACCAGCGTAGCATCGGAATGTGAGCATGATGAGGTTTTGGATTTGGCACAAAGCACCGCTGTGCCTCTGAAGATGACAGAGCATGACTGTAGAGTCTTGTTGAAATATCAGTGGTCTAGTGGAAATTTTGACCACTAAACGAAAGGTCCAAGAAATAAATAGGAACTCTTCTCTTGCAGCGTTGAGTATCAATATAAAGTTTCATAATCTAACCAGTGGTAGTAGAGACGTCTTTCTCTTGACCGAAATATTGGACAGGCTGACCTCAGCATCCAGTTACAATTTTGATCCCTTTAGCAGGGCAGAAACATGAATAATTTGATATTATTTATAGCCTCATATTCTTCAGCTGAACTTCAGAGTGTATCTTCTAGGGACACACCCGAAAGCACAAAAAAAATGAAATGGAAATGGATAGTTCTTCTATTTAGAGAAAGTCAGTTACATGATTACCTTGGCAGACTGAAGATATCTCCCAGTTAAAGGGGAAGTGGTGAAGGGGTCCAGACAGTTCATTTAAAAAAAAAAAAAGTTTATTTAACTTAGTTTTGTTATTTATCTTTTGGGTATTGCAATCAGCAGCTTAAGTTTTGCGTCCGCCAAAAACCCTTCACCCAGATCCAACTGGTAACATCACTGACACGTCTATGCAGCTGTTTTACATTTCATTTCCACTTGTAGATACTGCAGAGCTAATTCCCTGCGTCAGCTCCCAAACTGTATCCACTCAGCCCAACAGCGGCTCAGGAATCCTGGCCTGCGTGCACCGAGACAGATGTCAGGTAACGGCTGAACATTCCCTGGCAGTAATGCACTACTTCGAGTTTCCAGAGAGCGCCGAATCATGTTTTTATTAGAATGCGCGCTGGTTTTCCCCTTTCAGCACAGCACTATGGGTGTCATGTTGAAAACTGCCTCTTCTGCAGTGCTATCTGGAGGCCACCGCTCGCTGTAAAGCTTTCAGACATTTTTGGCGAGGCAGAGTTGGCTGCTCAGCAGAGTATATTCAAAAAGTCAGTCAATTATGAGAGGAAGGTTTCCCATTAGAGGAGAAAGGAAGGTTACAGCAATGCCAACATGTGTTTAACAAGCACATATACTATGAATAGTTATAAGCTGGAAGCAGAAGTGGTAGCCTGAAGTGGGCCTGCATGTTTGTTTTTAGATTGTGCTGCCTCTAATAAGGACATCCATGATTAAACCTAATCAATGGTCTATTATTCAGGCCGATTCTTGATTGTGCACAATCCCAATCATTGTTATCAAGCTGATTAACTGGCTTCAATTATCAATATAATTCCCTGCTATTTACTTGTCATGTAAAAACGCATCAGGGAAGCAGAAGTACTACATGCCCAAGCTTTAAGATAACATGACAGTCTCCTCTACCTTTGACAACCATGTTCAATTATGTCTGGAAAAGAAATCCACAATTTGGCAAGGCAGTGAATCCAGTTTATTCCACTTTCACTTGCCAGGAAAACATTTGTGCTTGCAAGTAGCTGAATGTTGGATGACACTATAAGATCTCTGCAACAACAGCTGCTCAGCCAGTTAGTGTTGAGACTTCCACCGAAATACAAAATGACCGAAGGCAAATCTTTACTTCTGCAAGAAATATGGAAGCGTCTGGGAACTTTTCATATTTCTCTTATTCTGATTGATTGTATCAGACTCTATTTCTGTCCTATCAGTTCTCTGAAACCACCTCCTCTCAACAAACACATGTGCTATCTGGTCTGATAATGTCTGGCTGCAAGGTGGAAAATATGAAATTTGTTTGGGGAAAGTTTGTCAAGGGTGTTTTCAGATGAGAATCATGGGAAGATATTACTATTTTAAAGTTTGGACACACTTTTCAGGAATCAGAATTTTAAACCACTGACCTCTCCTTCACTGTCTGCTAAAGAGGAGTACAAGCTTGTGTGTGTAACACTTTAGACCCACCCTCCTTAAACTTGCTTCCCCATCCATGATGTCTCAATTGACTCATAACTTAAACCTGATTAAAAACGTCTCCTCCTCTTCACCTACATCGCCCATTTGAGACTGAAGTCGGGCTAATTAGGCAATTCAATAAAGGATCACAACTTTCAGCTGGATTCACCAGCTGATGTGGAAAGAGCAGATGGTCTTGAAGGGATAGTTTGGATTATTTGAAGTAGATGAGATACTCATCGATAGCCAGTGCATTTAGATGCTGGTTGGCACACCCCAAACTTGGAGAAGCGGAGAAAAGTACCAGCACGAAAGCTAAGCAACATAGTGCAGCAACAAAACATATTTTAGCCACTTAAAAAAAAATCAATATCAGCTGAAAGGTATGTTCACACTACCAGCGTGAGGCGCTATAAATCAAAGTTGAGCTCCAAGGATGCGGTGAAGCATCAACTAATCACACATTTTTGTTTTGACGCTTTCCAGTTGTATTTTATCTGACCCCTAACTCTTACCACGACACCAACCAAAAATGCAGCTTGACGCTGGAGACTCTGCAGCAATGCCACGTTTGGCTGTTTTGCAGCCGTGTCACCAGTAATGTGAGCATACAAATAAGTGTACGCTATATTTAGAATATTTTACTTGGCCATGAGACAGCCCATTTATTACGGAGAACTGCTGTTATGTGAGTAGAGTGATGCTCTCTCCAAACCAACCAAACTCTATTGGTGAAATCAGTAATTTTACCTTGCAGAACGCTGGAGTTGCCCATCTACTGCTGCCTCAATTTGTTGTGTTGTTTGTATTATTGTGTGACTTTGGTGAATCCAAACTATGGTTTTATAACACCAAAGTCACACAATAACACAAGCAAACCAAACAATTGAGACAGCGGGAGACCAGCAACTCCTGTGTTCAGTGAGGTAAAATTACCGATTTCACCCATGGAGTTTGGTTGGTTTGGAGAGAGTGTTATTTGGCTTATATAACAGCAGAAAAAGCTGTCTGAAGGCAAAGAAAGGGGTCAAAATATTCTAAATATAGCGTACACTTAAACTGACTTTGCTTTACCTTTTGTTGCTGACCCCATGCACAGCAGTACATCGCTAAGCTTCCATGTTGGCACTCCTTTCTGCTTCTCCAAACTATCAACTGTAGGTGATACACTTACTATCAATAAGTACGTCATACAGCCACAATCCCTTTAATGTTATGAGTGTATGGACATTCACAGATAGAAACCAGTGAGATAAACCGAAAGTAGTTCAGATTTACATTAAATGCTACACATCAGACTTAATCCTCAGTCAACTTTGACTAAACGGCCATCTGCAGTACAGATTATGTTCATAGTTGACCATGTTTCCTTTCCATACATCAGCAGGACTTATTTATGCATTTAATGAAAGGAGGGCAAACAAACACCAGGAGCATTTTTCCAATAAATTAATGTGCATTAGAGAATCAAGCAGCCAGAGAGAGCAGGTTAAATTTTTTCCCCCTCAGGCTGGCCTTAAGCTAATTGCCATCCGATGGTTATTGGTACCCTTACGTGTAGCAAAATGCTCTCTCACACTGCAAATTAGCTAGATAGCCTCCGGAGGTTATTAAACAAGGATTGGACCGCATTGCTGTTGGATTGGAATACCTTAACAGGTCATGTGTGTCATTAGTTTGCTTTAAAGGAAGAAATGGAAGCCTTCTTGTTGTGGCAGCGTCTCCATGGTGTTTAAACCTACTGTACTTTCCTCTTCAGAGGAGCGTGAAAACAAAATGAACCTGAGAGCACTGCAATTACAGTCACCAAATCTAAACTGAACTCAACAATGTTTAAAACATCCAGAGTGTCTCCTCTGCGGCCACTCGTACTATAGAGATTCGTCTTGACGAAAAGCTTGGGAATGCTTTTTTGGCTGTAAGGTGACAGGATGCTCCGGGGTCACACGTGGTCAACTTTCCTATTCGGTATCTTTACATTCCCCAGGGTCCTATTCCGATGGCTCAGTCTGGCACAGTCTGGTACATCAGATTGCACAGTTGGCCACAAAAATACTAGTTGTTCTTGGTGCACGCTGATCCCTCCTGTCATCTGCATTTCTTCTGGTTTGGCCGATCATTTGTTGACTTCAGCGCGTTCAGCTGCTGTTGTCAGTCGCTCAAAGACTCTGATTATTTTTCTCATTTCTTTGTTCTCTTCCACGAGATGGAGTCGCTTTAAGAAATATGTTTACTTCCTCTGTTTGTTTAATCAAGCATGTAATCATTTTTTAGCTCGGTCTCCCCAAATTTCATGAAATGTGAATAATGTCTGGAGATGCAAATGTGCGCTCAGGGGAGAGGCACAAAAAGTGACAGCCGTGTTTTGTCAGTGAGGAAAGAATGATGAGGACTCAGCCAGTCATCCTCGCACATTCAGGTAAAAGTTTGATGACAGAAATCTGGTTTGTTGTGATGAGAGCGGTGAACTTATATTTTATTTTATACATTTAAGGAAAGCAGCACACTGGTACATTTTAATTTCTGTGGATCAGCGTTTCAGCATATCTTGTCTCCTTCATAAGCCAGTAACTTGTATCTGTACGCAAATGTAGTTTAAAATTTTAATTTAACTGACGCCCACAACACGTAATCTGCATTTGTTGTCACTCCACAGTATTGTGTGAAACTATGCTGAACTTTTTAGCATCTGTTTAGCCACGACTGTGTGAAAGATTCAACACACGATTGCACAAGAAGCTTGGTTGTCTGGTTTGGCAAGCCTGTGACGTGTGTGTGCGTGTGTGTGTGTGTGTGTGCGTGTGTGTGCTTCAGCTCCTCTGTGCAGCTGTTCTCTGCTTCATGCTACTGCAGGCGGCCCTACAGTCAGTCAAACCAAACTTCATGGGACACATCATTTCCTCTGGTTATTTTAAGCCTTCATAACCAGCGGGATGACGGCATTTGCTGCGGCCTCCTAACACTGGGATCTGTGTGAACCACAACACATGAAGAATACACGCCCTCACACACACACAGACACACAGACAAAAACCCCACCCTGGATCCCCCTTTCCTCCCCCGTCCTCAAGCTTTCGTCAGCCTCATGTGAAGCAACAAGCTCTTTTGTTGGTTCTCCTGTCTGGCTATATTTATCTGGTGCAAGCTATTCCAGACTGTCATCTGTCCGATCCCAGGCCTGGTGCTATCCCCAGCCCCCTTGATTCTGTCTGAACCCAGTCTGTAATGAGGCCGTCTGGCGTCAAATTACTCAGAACACTTCATGGTCCCTCAGCGGTGCTGATGAAGATTTTCAACAGGATGGGAGCTGGCGCTGATCTGCCTTCATGTCAGCATGCTGTGAAAAGTGGCCCTCCTAACTGCAGCCTCCTGCTGCCATGTTGTGGGAATTATAGAGCAGGAGACTAGCTATTTGAACAAGAAAGGGGGCTTTCATATTGTTTTTACATAGTTAAGAATCATCCTCATGGAAAATGAAGACAATTAAAGACACATTGTTAGTGAAGTTATCCATCAGGTGCCAGGTGTTTGCAACGGCGGCACATGTAGATGCTGAGGCTATTAACTCCTTCAGATGTTCTACTTTTCTCTTTTAATCTGCTATTTTATCAGTTTCATTGCTGAAACACACATCACCTGTGACAGAAATACGCTCAGCATTGAAAAGGAAGGATTAAAGGAGCAATATGTAAAAATTGCACATCAAAAAATGAGTGCCGCAGTCCAAATAGAGTTGGAGCCATAGATAGTATATTTAATAGTTTGAAATCCTGAAGCAAGTTGTTTCCCCCCTGCTACATTTAGTCTCATTTTAATTTTTTTCTCATTCTTGTCTCTTTTTTTCTCCTTTTTTAAGTTGAAATTTCAGTTCCCTCTTTCAACAAATGGCTCCGCCAGACAAAAAAATATGTCAGAAAAGATGCATTTACTATCATTTCTAGACTTGTGATGAATTATTGATGAATGCATTTTTTAATTACTTAAATTCTTAACATCATCATCGATTAACTGACTGAAGATTTATCATTGACATCCCCACTCTGAAATGAATTCATTATCTGTATGTATGTGTGGCATGTAGGAACTGCACCCCTCATTTTCTTGTGCAACCCTGTGCTCTGTAACGATAATAAATCACAATGACGATACCTTGAATAAGTGAGAATCTGTGAGACTGGAGTGTCAAAACCTTGTCTGTGACTAAATGCACCAAGCAGAAATATTTTATAGCATATCATAGCACCTTGCGGCTAAAGCTCAGTCCCCGAGTCTTGCAGCAAAGGCTAATAACGTCTCAGAGTCGAGAACTAATTAGAAGCACAAAAAACCATTAGTTTGGAGTCTGATGTCTCATGATTAACCACTGCGGCCTTGTGCTTATGAGTCACACACCCTCCGGGCTGGAGGGAGTCCCCGCACTCACAGTGGATTTCTCTATATTTAAAATAGTGAGTCATATGCATGTGTGAGCTACTGTCCCTGCTGGACTTGTGAAAATAGCAGAATGAAGTCTCTGGGGGACCCTGCCATGTGGAACGGGGACATAAAATGAAACATACAACTCATGAATGTTAAAGATGTTTTACGTTTTTCTCTCTTTTCATATATATTACTGTATATAGAACTTGCTAAAAGGATCCAAGTTCCCAGGAGTTGGAGGGTCGCTGAGAGAGGAGACATAAAACACATCTGATCACAAACTGGTCTCCCAGTCCCTCTTTCAAGAACTACTTCATCCCCGACTCTGAGCATTCTTCAAAACTTGGCTAATTGCGGCACCCTCGCATTCTTTCACCACATTTGTTTTGTCTATATTAGGTAAGAGAAGCGGAGGGACAATTTGATTAAAGCCTCCAGCTTTGGCTTGTTACTAACTGACCGAGCCGACTCCAGATGTTGGAGTGGAAACCTCAGGCTTTTCCTAACACGTCTCAGATGAATCAGCCAAACACTGGAAACATTTCCCATGATTCACGCTGCTTTTCCAGTGCCATAGCGGCCTTTTGTTGCTCCACACTGGCCACATCAGTCTGGTTCCACTGATCGAGGCATGTGAGGTACACGCGATGCAGCGTGTTCGACAAAGCAAGCATTGTTCTTAAATCTGATTTAGACATTAGTTCATGTCATATGATGAGGAAAGATAACAATATCTGATGATATTACCAGCTGATAACATTCATGATAAACAAGGAGGAAAGATCTGGAGAGCTTATCTTGGGAGGTAAACCAGTAATTCCATAAAAGCCCTTCGGGGTAAGGAGCGTTTTCCTATTCCCTTTTTCCTTTTAATTTATTTTCAACGGATAAGAGAAACAATGACAGTCAGAATAGAACTGATTTCTCTTTATTCAACCAAAAATGATAAAACAGACTATTCTCTCTCTAAAAAAAAAAAAAAAAAAAAAAAAAAAAAAGAAAAAA
>JAJHUR010072703.1:0-11806 GCA_027495735.1 Lutjanus campechanus | reverse complement strand
GAAAGAAAAAAGGAAAAAACCCATAGAGGCCACTCGTATCGAGACATCTGGTCATGCATAATTCCTGCTTATTGAAAACTTGGCAGTTCTGTGATGATGAGAATTTTCTCTGGAGTTTTCATTTTGGGCACTAAACTCCCCAACAGCTCTTATCAAAAATAAACATGCACAGTTGAGTTGCTGCAGTGGGGGAAGAGTATAAGCCTGTCTGTCTCAGGGTCATAACGCACGCACTTTGATTTTAAATGTTCCACTTCAGGTCTTGGCCCCGTTGTGGTCTTACAGGTAACCTAATGTGAATGACAGAATCAGCGTACATCTCGGTGCAGTAGGTAGTATCTGTCTCTTTGATGCTATGCAGCGCCGCTGGGTTGTTTTATTGTGGCTTTCTTGTGTTTTACGGTGTTTACTCTTTATTATATTCAGTAATTGACATTAATCTTATGATCATCCATATCCTGTTGCCTGCTGCCGCAATGTTCTCCAAAATATCAAGAATCAGATCTAATCTACCATTCCAGATTTCCGAGTATGTCAAGCTTTTCGCCCAAGGACACAAATTTAATAGGACTTTGTCCCAAACACTTCGGCGGTCTCCTGTTGCTGTGTCGTTCTCTCGTGATACCAGACAATCACAGATCATCTGGGAATTTCTAAATGCAATGTCATTGCTTGAACGGCTGCTTTACCCACAAACCTGTACGTTTTTCAAGGACACATCCTAGCAGAAATGATGCGCTGCCCTCATTCTCCATCTGTATTAAGCACACAATGTCACCGCCCCTGTATGAAGGACTACACTAAAGACTGGGGACTGGTTTGGCAACTAAAGCTGGGAGATTGTCCTCAGCTCAGTGTCGGTTTGTCCACCACTTTGTTCCTGACTGAACTATCTCAACAACTATTCGTGGTCCCCAGAGGATGAATCCCTGACTTTACCTGGAGCTGCAATACAAAAATCTATTACATATGGCTACTTTTTTTGGTAACATGGAAAATTCAGCTGTTATCCTGTTCAATGCACCAACACACACACACACACACACACAAACTCTCGCTGGCCCCATCCCTGTAGCTGTAAAACTCCTAACAATCCTAAAGAGAATGATAAATGCTAAATGTTGGTGTTCCCTCCAAAGCGTTTAACTCTTTTTAAACATTGCAGTCCTCTGGAGTAAACGCTGACTATTTTTCTCCTTCATCCATGAAGCTGTAGCTTAATGCTGCTGTAGGCAGGCATGTAACTTTGGCTAAAATTGCATGGCGAATCGGCAATCAAAGTTAAACAACAATTTGAACTCCCAAATTGCCACTTAAAGACCTGAAATCTGGGTGTAGACCATCCGTCACTAATCTGCTGCAAAAACCCCCGTCCACCGACTTATCTGATTGACGTGTAAAGGGTTAAAACAACACGGGAGCTGCACCATGAGATGGCCTTTGACCTTCCACCTAGGGACAGAATCTGGGCCTGTGTTTATGTACAGAAACTCTTTTGTGTACACACCCAGGGCTAAATGAGGTCTGTGTGTGGGCTGTCTGCCCGCTCTAAGCAGATCACGGCCCTAAAATATAATCCGAGCAGCCTGCCGTTGACAGCCAGCAACCTCAAAGAGAGCAATGTGGGAAAGATCATCTGCCAGGGGAGTATAGAGTCCTCAAGGCGAGGGACATGTCGCTTTTTTTCAGTGTTCTTGCATCACAATGAGAATAAACTGAACTGTGATATTTTTTTTCTGAGTCGCCGAGACCTCTGCTTTAAGTGGGAATTCAGAAGGAAGAGAAGTATGTCTCTCTTATTTTTGGAAGGGTTTGCATCTGTCACATCTGTGGCCCTGTGAGGGACCACAGATAGTTTCTCCTCCTTTAAAGGATTATTCTGATTTATCGCAACTTGAATCTTAGTTTTGAAGTTATAGTCATCATCCCTGTCAGTGATTATAAAGTTGTAGTCATCAAGTTTAATTGCCAGAAAGAAGTCAGATGAGGGGAAAACATGAGCAGTCAGACGAGCAGACTGACTTTAAAGAAACCCGTAGGCAGAGCTAGTGGGCACCTATTGATTCCCCCATTTCTCTGTATAAGCAATTAGTTCGTGGTGATTTAATTAAGCTCAAAATTTAGAATGTGGCATTATATAAAAACAATAAATAAGTTAAACTAAAAATGTTAAACTAACTTGGGCACTCCTCTACAAGGCGAGGCCTTGAAAATAATTAATACAGTTGGAAGATTGCATTTTAAAGGTGCATGCAACATTACAAAACTATCAAGTTACCACAAAGTAATAACCACACAGTGAACCTGGAGCCCCTGGGACGCCCTAGAGTCTGGGGCCCTTCAGTGGTCGCCCAGTTGGTAATCCAGCCTTGTCCCAAGGTTAGCCAGTTTAATTGGAAGAGTGAAGTTATTACCCAAACTGTCGGTTGTAAACATCCATCACAGTTTACAGACCGAGTTACTGGTTCAACTTTGACTTACCAAACAGGCCATAATCATGCACACGTTCACTTAGTTTTACCTCCAAATAAATATGTTTTTTTGGGGGGGATAATTTGGCTAAAATATTGGCTGATTTGCTTCATGTCTGGTTGCTGGACCACCTTTTCTTGCACTGTTGGATTTTTTTGTAGTGTTTCAAGATCTTAGCAGTTACTTTGTTAAACTAAGTTTTCATAACTGACACAAATGATGACCAAAACTATGAAAATAAGATGCAAGCTGCAGTGACGGGAAGTACTGAAGTACAAATACTTTATTTCTCTACTTAGGTAGAGTTTTCAGGAATCCAGTCTTTATTTTTCTGTCAATGACTCCCTACATTTTCGAAAGAGGCTCTATAGTTTAGTTTGAATGCATCTGAGGGGAATGATTGATCATTTTAATTTCACGCATCAAGACTGATTTTAAACCTAAGTGCTGCGCAGCTCAAATGGCTGCTCCAACAGGTAAAAGTACCGAAAGACAACATGATCCAGGAAGGTTCGCTTGATAGCAATTTATACAGACAACCATGTAAAAAAGAAAAAAATCAGGAACTCCGTCTTCACTTTTAAATTTATTCTTCGAGCACAGGCAAACAAACACACCTACACGTGATCTGTGATCTTCATTAACACGTAGGTGTGTTTGTTTGCCTGCGCTTGAAGAATAAATTTATAGTATTAATTCAGCAGAAAGGCAGGGCGCCTTAGTTTTTCCCCGATGTTTGTCTGCATAACTTTATATCGAGCGAGACTTCAAGGATCATGTTGTCTTTTTGATTTGAAACTTAAATGGATGAGACAAGAACACATAGAGAAGATGATTGCTTGGTGCATCCATCAGTGCATATTATACAAGACAGACGTAAAATGTAAGACGAAAAACAACAAAAAATATTCTTCTATCGGCTGGTTAACTTAAATTATTTTTACAGTGCAAATATCTGTACTTCTACTTGAGCAAAGAATGTGTTTACTTTTACCATTTGTGATTTTAACCCAGTGTGAAGTTATAATAAAAAGTGGAATTATCCTTTAAATAGCTGTATTTTGCAGAAATAAATGATTGGCATCCCTGACTTTTCCAAGCTTGTCTTTTGCATTTTACTTTTCTGGCTTTCACTGTGGCCGACTTGCTTATCAGACCTCAGCAGCTCGGTGTGAATGAAGCAGCAGTGAGCCCAGTGTCTTGCTCAAGGACACCTTGACAGGAGTTATTGCCATTACAGGAGTCAAGCCTCTAACATTTCCATTATGGGCCCGACACTGTAATCACTGGGCAGACATGCCGCCCACCCTGTTGCTGCAGGTCAGATATAAAATTCTACCTGTAGTAACAAGATGAAGTTATGGAGAGGAAAGGAGCAGGGTGAGGCCGGCTGCCCGTACAGCTAACTTTGGATTCTTGCAATGATGTTTGCCTCGGGCCAGAATCCCAAAAAAATAGTTAATAAACCATGACTCACTGAAACTTTCCCTCTGAAGTTCCGGATAAAACACCAGGCAGGCAGAAGTGAGGGAGGTTATATCATATTAGAAACGCTATCAATATTGATTGTCTCACGTACTCAGAGATGTTATGAGGGTCTCATAAAGTCCTCCAAAGTACAAGAATGTTTTAAAAGAAATACACTTGTTCTACAGCAGAGAAACCTCCAGAATTTATCCTATTTTTTTAAAAAAAAGAGCTATATTATGATGAAAAGGTAAATTGTGTATATTTTGTGCAGGTCAGCTAAAATGATTCTTACTATTCAAACACTGTAAAACATCATACAGGAATTTAGGGGAAGCAACTACGTAAATATGCAGGTTTTATTCTAGTATTTCTTTTCAGAACACTGCAGAACTTATGAACTTGAGTTCTTCTAACTTGGAGTAGTTTGATTTGAAATGATGAGTTCAATGAATGCACTGTAAAGTGTTCAATCAACTCATTAAAGGAGAAATCTGTAATATTTGTACTGTAATTGTCATAAAATTACTATTATATGCCATAAGAGAAGGAAGAAGGAAACAAGCTGAAATACCTGCCTCTCTGACAACAAAGTCAGTCATAAGAGTCCTAAGAAATCATTAATAATCTTTAAGAAGAAGTGGGTGTTTATGATGGTTAAATTGAGCAAAATGTTAACGGAGTCTGGCTGGCAAAAGGCAAGCAGCCACTAAACTCCACGGTGTGGATTTCAGAGCAGTGGGCTTTTGTTTTCAGGATAACAGGCTTAACTTTACATCAACATTACAATGTAACTTGTTATTGTATTGTAATTTTACAGTGTTGTGCTCGTCCTGCGCTCCTGCAGTGTTCCTGCAGCCTGCATGAACTTCAAACATAGATCGTATATTAAATAGGGATTCAACATTGTGTGGCTCCAACTCCCATTACTACATATTGCTCCTTTAAATAAGGTTTCAAAAGGAACACACAGAGTACATTAGCAGACTTAAGCAGGTTGCTTGTTTTAACAATAATGAAAAAACAATGACAACCACAACGAAACTTGAATTCAGTCCCTACCCCTTTAAACTTTAATTGGGAGCAGTTCCACATATTGTCTTGGTGCCAACGCTGGAACAAAATAGCTCTAACAGAAGCAGCTGCAGCTGAAAGTTCTTTCTGACTTTTCAAACTGATGCAAATGTAGAGGAAAATCAAATTTGTTCATCATGTTCTTCAGTGGAACAGAAATCTTGTTTGTTCAACTTAATATCTTAAGCTTGTTAAACATGTTCTTTCGAACAAATAAAGTTTGTGTGACTAGAAAAGTTTATTTGCTTTGAATCGTCGTTACAAAATGACCTCAACTTGTCATTTCTAATTCAGTCAATTTAAAATTTCAAGGCAGCCCAGACACTAACCTTTTTTAGAGAGAAAGTTCACCTCCCAAATCAAAAAAACATATTTTCCTCCACCTGTAGTGCTCAGTATTTTGGCTATATCAGTTGTAGAGATGTCTGCCTTCTCTCTAATATGTTGGGACTAAATGGCGCTCGTCTTGTGGTGCTCAAAGCATAAAAAAATACATCTGAAAATCAGCAGCAATGTTCTTTTCCAGAAAACATGACCTGGTTATTCAAGACAATCGACAGACCTCGTTGTGAGCAGCTTCACGTAGGGACTATTTTCTTTCAACAATAGAATCTGGAACTACTTTCTTTCTGGAGTTAAACCTACTGAAACTACCAGAAAGAAAATAGTCCCTACATGAAACAGCTTACAACAAGATTTGTGGATTATCTTGAGTAACCAGGTTAGGATTTCTGGAAAGAGACACTGATTTTGAAATTTTCAAGCATGTATTCTTGGTTGGATTTTTCTTCTCCTTGCTCATTTTCAACCATGGGATATGTAGTCCTGTATTTTGTTCTAGATTACATCATATATTTTGTGCACAGTTTTGTATCGGAAGTGTAAAACACCTACCACTTATCTTTTGGACATTCAGTCCCTCAGTCACATGTGGAGGGATTTCCACGGAGAGAAACCAGGCGGAGGATCTGTGCATTCTGCTCTGCATTTATAAACATTCTGATTTTCTTGTTTGGATTTACTCCAAATGCCCCATTTTCTATTCTGTCCTATCATTGCGTCGTGTTTAAACTGAGAGGTGAGGGGAGGGTCACAGCGTGTCTGTGGGACCAGCACAACCAGCAGAACACTAATCTCATCAATTTCCCAATGCAAATATTGGGACTTATTAATCTCCTGTGCAGACACTTGTAGTCACACCATTCTCCCTGCCAACTCTCAAGGAACACATAGAGGCCTTGTATACAGACACTTCACAAAGCCCAGGCAAATTTCATGTTTATTTTTTCTTGTTACCATAGAGACATGATACTCTGGGGGAGATAGCAGGCTCATATGCAGTCTTGGGATGCAAATCCCCTTGTTAAGCTTTGCAATTGAAAATGCAAACACATTCAGAAGCAAGACGGCGCTAAAACACTCAGAAATGTGCATAAACCATTCGGCAATGTTTGTGGTGGATGTTGTGGTCTTATTATATGTTATTTGAGCAATTTAAGACTAGTTTTCTCAATTAGGTGCACGGTAATTCAATCGATGCTCTTACAATGTTATCTAGTGGATTTTTCACATCTCACATATTGGTAGTATTTCACACAGAGCATCATTGGTTCTGCCAATAGAGTTGGACAGGAGTTTATTTTCTCCCCGTTCTGTCTGTTTGTCTGTCTCTTCATCTGTCAGGACATATTTGTATTTTAGAAAACACCAATATTTCGTAAATGGATTTTCAGAAAACAACACAAGACAAATCAAAAGACAACAAACAGGCTTTGTAGGAAGGTCGGTAATGGGGCAAAAAAGGAGCCATTAAAGTCTGTGTGACGGAAAACGGGAGTTTTTCTTCTAAACACTTTATGCATGTTAGAAAACAGTTGTCGAAAACTTGTGAAAAGGCTGAATTGTTGAGTTAGACCATTCAGTTGTTGTTCACGACTTCTGTGTCAGGATTTTTTAAGACCCCAGCACTACACAAGCCCTAACGCCGTCAGTTATGAACGTACCTCAGCGACTCTCTCACAGTCCAATTCAGCCCAGCAGTTCACTTCAGCTCACTTCAGTTCCAACAACCCAACCCAAAAAAATACCATCCTGTCACCGTCCTCTGGCTATTGTGGCCCAAACATGTCTGGACATGTCGAATAAACCTGCTAAAAGGAGCGTCCATGTTTCAGATCGCAGTGGTGTTTGACACTGAGACAGCGGAGTGGATACGCCCCCAGAATTTCAGGGCAGAGGAATTTATAAACTTAGAGATCTTCTTAATCATTCAAATTTGTCTGGGTGAATAGAAACACATGTTTCTGTGGTGTGACAAACTCAGAACAGACATTTATCGGAGACTTTAACTTTTCACAGCCAAACAGAGGGGTGTGGCGGTGGACACGGCTTCCTCAGGAGCACACAACCTTCCAAACAGATTTATATAACAACATCAAAGGTTGTGTGCCAACCTACAGGCCAAAAAAACAGGAAAAAACAACAAAAAACTCCATTACCAGGCCAACCAAACAATGTGTAAGCAGTGGAGTGCAATTTATGGTTTGAAAATAACTACCCTGGCAGTTTTTTCCTAACCTTGGTAAAGTGGTGGTTAAAAAGCAGCCTTTCTGGCCGCTGAAGAGACACAGAGCCGCTGCAGGCTGTCTTAAAGACTCCGAACAGGAACATGTCATGTCCAATTTCAGATAGAGCCACGATAAAGCGAGCATCCCTTGATTTGAGGGGAAAAAAGTGCTGTCACACGGCTGCACGGAGTACAGAACCCTGCTGGTCGCCTGCTCTCAGTGTCAAGAAAGATGTGACTCTTTTGAATTCTTGGTTGAAATGATATTCAGCGGTGCGCGGGGTCTGAGAGGGCTGGCAGGTATTTAGCGAGCCTGGGTAGGTTATCAATCACAGGTGCAGGGTTGAAGCGAGGGCTGTGACATCCCCTGAAGGCTAAACAGGCACGTCTTTGAGCATGAATGCTAAAATGTTTTGACCCTGACACTCTTAATCTCTCTTCTTACATTTTCTTCCTATATTCTATGTGAAGAGAAGGTTATAGAATTGATTTGCAGAGCTCCTGCTTATGCTCACACTGCATCATAATTGTTCCTGAGGCTGCTGTGTGGGCGGAAGAAACGCGATGGTGTAAGAGTATGGGAAAGTGGTAGGTTGCACCACTGAAGAAAACTCATGGAAAATATTAGTGTTATAGGGGAAGGCTCTCTGTGCTGCGTTTATGATTTACCTCATTTCACTTCTGCTACTGAACAAGACGTTCCTGAAGGAAGAGAAACATAATAAGTCTGTGTGCAGGTAGACCACAGTACTTTTGTAAAAAAAAAAAAAAAAAGTGGCAGTGACTTGAGGAACGCCCAGGCATCTGGACGTCCTGTGGCGCCCGGCCTGTGACATTTGAAGTTGTAAACACGGGGAAGAAATGAAACCCTCTGTAAGGCTTCTAGGTGGCTGTGGAAGAGTCCCCCGACAGCTTGTGGCAGGCATTTTTTGGAGCGCAGGGGGGCCAAAATCTAATCAGTGACTCGGTACATCTGGTCAACATTAGCATTTAGTTCTCCAGGGTCAGTGGGTGAGCACTGTTCACACTGAGGCAGCAAAGATTCTGCCAGCGGATAATTAGATGAGGAGAAGTGGTTCCTATATACAGTTATCTCACTTTATTCTGCCATTATTTTGATTAGGGGAACATTTGGCTTTGGAAAATTACATTGCACCGTTTAACCAGGCAGCACTGTCTATAATGCTAACTAAGTGACTGACACCTTGGTCAAATGGTTGGTCAATATCTCATTGGTTCGACAATCGCTGGTATCACTTTAATCTGATGTATTTTATTTTTGAGTAACAGGCTATTTACTGAACATTTACTCAACTCCGAACTAAGATCAATCAGCACAATCGCTAGACCAGCTCCCAGCCTCAGTAGACAAAAGAAATTAGTACAAAAATGAAGGCAAAATATCCTGGATACGAACTTTGGTGACAAATTTGTAGCCAGTCTGCACAGTGTGGTGATCAGGGTTGAAGCCACAGTACAGAGATCCTGCCCATACAGCTGGCTGACTCAATCATGGGCAGGGCTCAGCTGTGAATGACAGAAACGTTTTAGTTTGCTAACATGGAAGGAGCGGGGTTTATGACCTATACCGCAGCCAGCCACCAGGGGACGATTGAGATGTTTTGGCTTCTGTCATGTTGTCCGCCTCTATCTGTCTGTCAAAGGTTGAATTTGGCGTTAGCATGTTGTCGCCAATGTAGCTATTCCCACAGGCTCAGGCAATGTCGGACTAATGTTGTAATATTGAGGGTGAGTTAAGAGAAACTGTGTGAACGTTGATCCTCTTTTGAAGCAACTGAATAAGAATGAGAACGTTTATACTGCTACACGAGCTAGCTTTGTTAGCTTTGTTAGCTGTACAGTAGCCAGTTAGTTCTGCCCTGTGATTCTCATCATCTGTTTGTGTGTGTTTGTGTTGCTGCTATATGTGAATTTACTTGATAGACCTGAAGGTAACGAAATAGCTACATGCAAAAAAGAAATGGTCAAACTGCAGGAATTCATTTGATACATTGTGTGCAACATTACAGTTACAACGTTACCTTGCTGCTATGTTCTTGAAATGTTACAATGTAACAGGTATTCGATGGCATTTCTGCTCAACGTCTCCTGCATGATGTTTCCTGTACTTTAAATAAAGATGTTCTAAAACTAAAATGTCACACCATCTCCAAAAAGTGGTGGAAACACTGGGGCAACATACTGGCAACCTTTAAACTAGCGTGCTGGCAACTGCACTCTTAAATTTCACTTGGTTGGTCAGGGTCAGGGGTCAGGTTGTTACAACGTCACATGTCTCAAAGGTTTTGTTACAACTACATTGCTGCAGCAGCGTTGTGTTAGGAGGGTGTGGCTAGTTAAGGTGCCATGGAATATTTAATTGGTTGAACAGTGGGTAGAATTTCAGTTAACTGAGATTTTCTTAAGTTGACTATAGCCATACTAACTGTCTGTATATCTACACTGGGACACTGCTAAAGGTTTCTGTTAATTGTCAGCAAATGCAGTTTGACCACACTCAGACAGCAGTCACTGCTCATTCAGTGTACAGCTAATTCTTCAGCGGAGGTGTCGCTGTCACGCCAGTCAGTGGGGTTTATCTATAAATGAGCAAACAGAAGGGCAGATGACTCTTTTCATGCTTGTGGCGAACAGATCACAGTGCAGAGGAACTGATTCCAGCTCTCCCGCTGAGCTTTGATTCTGTGCCACAGAAACAAAGCGATACTCCTCCGTGCAGATCAAGAGCCACTTTTTCACTTTAGCTGCCAATGAGACACTCATGGAGAGGTTTGCCCGGACTTAATTGGAGTGGAATTTGCAGTGAGAGTTTGAAGATCTGACAGCCGGCAGAAGACAATGGGCTCGACAGCTGTTCTAAGTCCAAGGCTGATCCTGCCAACTCACCATATGTACAATGTTGTGCTGAGGTGACTTGGTTAAGCTGTTTGACGACAGCATTTCAACTTCCCATCCACATACCAGATTTGCCACACCCAAACCCAAAGATGGGAACAGAGTACAGAGTTCGTTTCAGCACTTAAGTAGTGTTTTCAGGTATCTGTACTTCACTTGAGTATTTATTTTTCGGACAACTTTTTACTTTTACTCCCTACATTTTAACGCAAATATCCGGACTTTCTACTCCCTACAAATACACGTGTAAAAGACAATTTCTTGGTGTATCCAACAGGTCATATCATGCATGAAAGACATAACAAGACAAAAATGACAAGATAGAAGCAACGTAAAAACGTAACAAGACAAAAGTGACGAAACAAGGCAAAAACGATGCAAAGGATGTGACAAGATGAACATAATGGAAATGACATTAAAAAAACATAACAAGACAAAAATTATGTGAAAAACATGACAAAAACAATGTAGCAAGAAAAAAAATGACGTAAAAGACGCTACGAGAAAAAAAATGATGTAATGACACAAAAAATATGTAAAAGACATGACAAGACAGGAAAGGCGTAAAAGACAGAAAGAAAGTAAAAGACGTAGCATGACAAAAAAGACGTAAAAGACGCAACAACACGAAACAGACGAGTACGAGAGACTCAGTTAGCCTTGCGCAGAAACAGTTTGCAGAAATGTCCTACTTTGAGTACATTCCAGAGCCTGTACTTTTTCACTTTTATTTGAGTAAAGATATTGAATTACTACTTTTACCAGAGTCTTTTATACACAAGTATCTGCATTCCTACTTGAGTAAAGAATTTGTGTACTTTTGCAAACCCTGTACACCCCACACTAACTGCACTCACACTCAGCAGGAATAAGAAGAAGAGCGTCAGCATCATATCACATTGAGAAAGGTACATCTGTAGCTGAGTTTGCTCATGCACTATGGGGCCATTGTATGGGCCCCGGCCCCCCAAGCATCCCCCTCCCCAACGCACACACTGCCTCTCACACTCCCTTTCTAGCCCCTCTCACACTTTCATCTCTCCTCTCTGGGTGGATAAGGAGCAGCTCTGCCTGCCACTGCGCACTTCCCTCTGAAAGAGCCATTCATTGCTGCCGGCAGAGGGACCTCAGCTCACCTCCTAAACCACAGAGGGATTCAACTTCACTACCTCCTGCCTTTTGGCAACACGCTTTCAATGCAAACATTCTCAAGGTAAATGCGCTCACACACACAGCCGGGCACAGACTGAAAGGCAAAAGGAAGGTAAAAAAAAAAAACTGCATTTGCTGAGAAATCGACAGATGTCGTCT
>JAJHUR010072702.1:0-26726 GCA_027495735.1 Lutjanus campechanus | reverse complement strand
TGACACCCCTGTTCTAGGCCTCATTATTTCAAGGGAACTGATTTCAGTGCATTTTAAGACTTTTCAAGATGTATAAAGTGAATACGAAGTGTTGAAATTCCTCTATAGCAATAGTTTCCATTTCACTTCCAAAGCTGGGTGTTAAATACATATTTCAATGCAATTTTAGCCAACTAAAATACCTTTATGTCAATGTTATATAAATAACCCACCTCTCTCTATCTAAAATAAAGGGAAAGGATATTTTAGTACAATCACACCTCCAAAGAAAATACACCCAAACCCACCCTCCTCATAATGTGATGGGAGGTTGTGTCCTTGATGCGATGCCAAGCGGCCCATTTTAGTCAATTCCACCTCTGCTGACCCGCGACCCAACACACAGAGAGGTGTTCATTCAGACAGGTGGGGCAGCCACTTAGCCAGGGTGGAAGCACGTGTATGCATGGGGACACATGGACACACACAAACACATGCACCATCGGGTTATGAGTCTCCCTGTGGTCGAAGTGTGGGCCAAAGTGTTGTAGCTCGACTTCAGTCTACCCCTCTCCTCTCCTGCAGGTAAACGCCCTGGCCAGTGGCATATCCCTGCATCTGCGTGTAAGAGGGGAGAAACCACAGGGCCCCACAGACGAGCTCCATCAACAGGCCCTCTATTCATCTGCAGGGTCGAAACACTGGGCCCTCTGACGAAGCTCCGGCACCTGGCTGCGGATGGACGCAACATCAGAGGCTGGGTGGCGGCAGCACTGGTCGCCACACCTGAATAAACCCCCCCGGCCCACATCAAATGGCACGGCTGGCCCATTTGAAAACCTGAGAGCACGAGAGCTGAGAGTAGCGAAGGCGGCAAGGAGAGCTGTGGAGGGCTGTAGGATTGGCTGTACAAACAGGGCACTCAGGTGCTGCTGCAGACTACTGTTTTCATTAACAGGAGTGAAGAAGAAACTGAGCCCTGCACAGGAGAGGGAGGAGGAGAAGGAGGAGGAGAACGTGAAGAGAAACACACATACACAAAGACGATAGAGTGTATTTATACAGGTGCCTCTAATATTGGAGCAGGGAGGGAGACACACCTCAAAAAGACAGGGAAGCATCTATACCAGGTCTGGGAATCCTCCAAGGACTGGGTCGGGCCTTACTTTGATTTCTCTACAGTTGGAGTAGGAGGTGCAAGGATTAGGCCAAGTACCAGGCAGGAATTTCATTGTGCCCCCTCAGTTTGGCCTTAGACCCTCAAAAAAAATGATCAGTGAACACTCAGTATCCCCAACTGTGACTGACTTCCTGTGTCCCAGTACTTAGCATTAAGAAATTACAAAGAAATTACATCAAAAATAAAATGTATTATTTCTGTGGACTTACAATTAGACAGACTGATATATTGGTCAGGTCACAGCTATATGTAACATTTTATATACATTTCATACTTTTGCTTAATTCAAGTTTAATATATTTTTTGTACTATGTGGTTCATTTATAATTATTCTTAATTATTTAAGAAAAAAACTGTGAAAGTTTAATGTGTCAGTGCCCTGATTTTTGTTGAACTGTAAAATATCCTACCTAACTTTACACATCTTTGTCTTATCTAAGTGTTTGATAATGACATTTGAGGAATCCCTGCGATATCGGCTCATATATCCAGTGTGAACTTTGGTCACGTAACACTCCCAGATCCTAGCACACTGTTTTTTAATAAACTTTAAGTCATATATATATATATATATATATAGGTCACTAATAGTCCGGAACTCTTTGCCCGAAGACGTCATTTCCACTTTTAATAATAAAGCCGTTTTTATAAAGCATACAAAGAGTTCAGTCGGTTTACTTTAGTATTACTTTATATTTTCTTTGTGTTACGTTCAGTTGTACTGATATTTGTTTTCTCTTCATTGTTGATTTCACACATCTGTATATCTGCTACAACCATCTGATTGTTTTTATATCATATCTGTACTTTATTTTTGTACGTCTGTATTGTATTTCTATGTTCAGGATCCCAGGAGGACTAGAGGCACATCCGTGTTCTTCTAATGGGGATCCTTAAGTAAACATAAACATTCATATCAGATTTTTTGTATTGCCTAATATCATTATCAGCACTGGCCCCAAAAATCTTTATTTAAAGTTTTATTTGATGGCCATGTTGCCCTGGCATTTGGCCTGTATGGCCTTAAAAAGGAAAACAATAAAGCCATGGCCTCTAAAATGATAAATTCCAGGTCTGGAAAGTACAACTCAAACACACACTAATCATGGTTGATATGCTTTAAACTTAATGGTGCGAAAAAATTTGTGCAACAACTGAAAGCAAACAAATGTGAGAACATTTCCTCCTCTTACTGGCTTACTACTGCTTCTACTACTACAACAACAACAACAACAAAAACAACAACAAAAACAACAAACTAATTCTCATTAATTACAAAGTACAGTGTGATCAAACAAACAAATAACGAACAACAACAACAACAAAGACGCTGGAATAACATCCGCTTACAAAACTAATGACCCTGTGTTTCTGTCAGGCATTTTCTTTTTTCTTTTATTTAATGTTATTTGTTATAAGGGGTCAAAAAGTGAAAACTGTATTCATAATTTTAGGTTTTTATACTATATTGAGTGACTATTATGTAAATGCTGTTTTGTTTCCATATTTCTTTTAAAATGTGAAAAAAATATATTTGGCAAAAATAAACCTATTCCCATGCAAATAAATCTAAATTTTATTTGCATGGATGTCTTTCCCAGAAATAAAAGTCTTCTGTAATTTGATGTAATTTTGTTTTCAGGCTGCATACTTCCTCTTCAGTAATTAATGTAATTGTGCAATCATTAATGAAGAAGGAAAAACATTTCCAAATCATCTGGAGTTCATCATCAGTTTGTTTATGGCCGTGTTTATGCAGGAATAAATATCCTCAAGTGACATTATTTAGATTTCCATTAATGGGGACTTAATAATTTAATTTATTGTAATTACGTCGGTTCATTAGTTTAATTTGTATATTTAACCTCAGTGTTATAATGCTGCAGTCCATTAGGACAAACATTAAATAACATTCTAAACAGCCGAACAGAGTGCTGTATGGAACGACGCACCTAACTAAAACACTAATTGTCATTAATACTGTCCCCTGAGTGTGTAATTATTTACAGCACTCGGGTCTAATCAAAACAAACACTTTTCCAGTTTTTCTAAAATTGTCTTTTGCCCTTAAACAAAAGAGAGAGCAGCTGTGACATCACAGAGCCGCTCAGTGAGTCATGTTGTGAAAACAACAATTTCCTGAGTTCATTTTCCTTTTCCATTATCTGTTTTTCTTGTGGTGCACTTGTGGTGGTGAAGAGACACCGATGCCAAAGACAAAGCAACACAGGGCACAGGGGAAAACTACAGTAGGTCCGCCACATTTTACAGATTTTAAATGCACTCCCGTACACATAAACCATATGCATGCTAAAAAAAAAAAGAAAAATACACTTTTGCTCCAGACACAAATCTTTTTACTGACTTTATTTTGTTCTTGGTCTTTCAGGCAGGCATGGACTTTTGCCGATATTTTTCTACTCATTTTGGCCAATTGCAATGCCGACACAGATATATGCACAAATTTCTTCACACCTAATTGCAGAGAACATCAAGTCTCTCTTGTAGTGAAATTAAAATAGGCCTACTGTTTTCATGATGGTCCACAGATGCAGACCTTGAATAAGTAAACAACTACTAACAGATTTTGTTCACTAGTGCCTGTTTCTCTTTCTTTACAAATTTGGCGTAATGATCAGGATTAGAGCTCTTAAGATGGGGAATTAAACTTGTACTGTTGAAGGAATGTGATTTGGCTTCGGTTCACATGGCAGACACTGTACAGTCATTGCAAAAAAAACAACTTTGGTAACAGTTTCGGACACGTCAAAAAAACCTCCACACTTCAGATATATGCCATCTTATCGGTCTGTCAGCATTTATAGGCCAATAATGATGACATGCCGATTTGATTGTGCATCCCCAGAGCATATTAACAGGAGCTCCTCACTCTGAGAGTGAATATAAGCTTTGGCTGCATGACACAGTTATTAAACACAGCAAACTGAGTCAGGACTATGAATCCAACAGTAAAATCATCATGAATAGCTAAATTAGCAGCAACCCAAGAAACCCAATCTTATTTGAGCATCAAACTTTAGAGGAAAAGACAGGAAAAGAAAAGGAAAACTACCCCACTGTATCATCCTTTCTACAGAACACACCGTCAGATAAGAGAAAAACTCAAATAAATGAACTCAGCTCTTGTTTGCCTGTCTATTTTTGGCTTTGACTCAGTCTGGCCTGGTTCATGGGTAGTTACTCATGCTGATTTTGGATTGAACCCTGATCCACCGCACCACACCAGGATACTTACTAAACCAGCATGCCGTGACAGGCTCACTTTAGTCTACAACTGTGCGCAATCCAGGCGGATTTAAGTGGAGCTAATAGAGCCGAAACAGCCCTCATATCATTTCCAACCACTGCGCAAAGACCAGTCAATAATCTGGATGCAGCAGTTAGAGATCATGTTGGTGAGAGTATCTTTTTATTTAGTCTGGACAGTTTATTTATGCAGTACTTGCTTGCTGAGTCGCTGGATTTTCCAACCCGCGGTGAGAGGCCATAAAGCGGGCCATTCTCCCAGTCACTGATGGTCCCTCGCCATAAAAACCCTCCCAGAACCACCAACACCACTGAGGGGGAGTAAACACTCTCACCCCTTATAAGAGCAGCACGAGGGCCTCCATTAATGCAGGATGGCCAGTGTCACGCACTCTTTAATTAAGTACTTCATGAAAATGCTTTTTATTGCCTTGGGTGTGACGTAGATGTCATAAAAGATGGCTTGCTGATTCTGTTTTTGGCCCCTGGTAAAAGAATTTGCTCCAGTGGCCAATGATCTCTCTCTGTGGAAGAACAGTAAAATTTTAAGCACACAGCATCATCTTTTCTCTGTAGTACACAGTGTGTGATTTAGATTAGTGTACCCTGATCCAACTAGGAACTTGTTTTACAAGTAATATCAAATTTTAGTTACTATTTTAACATGTGCTTAAGTATCACATATCTCTCATTTAAGTAATCTTTATAAACACTCAAAATAAATACTGTTAAGACAAAAAAAACAAAACTGATGAGTTTTATTGTGTAAAACTTTACCATCGTTGTTGTTTTTGCTCTGACAGAATTTTCATACCAAGATTTGAGGTGACAGAGAACCAAGAATTGGCTGAATTACAGCTAGATTTGCAAAACGTATTTAAGGTCATGACCAACCATCTTCACAGTAGCACAAGAATCCATGTCTGTGGTAGCATTGTTGGTCACTGTTTAGACTTTCAAGTATAACTTTACATGTAAAGATCTGCGGCTAAAACACGCTATAATCTGCGAGTCTAATAGCCGTTCAGATGCTGCATCTTTTGCGTGTCCGTATTCACGGAAATGCATGACAAGCGCACTCAAAACTGATAGTGACGGCATCGCAGCACACTCTTGCTGCATGTCCATGGCGCACAGAGATGGAAAAAAAATTTTGACTGTAGCAAGAGCACCACAGGTCATCTATTAACTCTACTGAATTAGCTCCAGAGGACTCGCTTCACCATTTCTGTGAAAAGACGACACAACCTCTACTTGAAAGGTGAAATTTAAGATGAAAGTGCAGCTGATTATAGCGTTCTCATTCAGGGATACCCAGAGTTATACATATGTACATATCGTCATGCTCACCAGCGTACGCCAGGGCATCCCTGAACAAGTATAATCAGCTGCTCATCCGTGTCCTGTGGAGCTGATTGCTCAGTGACGACAGTGCAACAGTTGCAACCTCCCAAGCACCTTGGACAAAAAGATAACAGCGGCACAGGTGGCATTTCCACACATTTTTTGATGCAACATCTGAATGACATTCATTCATTTCTACTGCATGGTACAGTTCAGCTCCACTCAATCTGACTCAGTTTTGGGACCAGGTTCTTTTCTTGATTTCGTTTTCCACTGCAGACAGTACTCCTTCAATGCTGATTGTCACAGCAAAGCCACTTGAAACTGCCATAAAAACACAGCAACAATGGAGGATATCAAAGGGATGTCTGTTTGTAACAGCAAGGAGACAAACTTGTTTTAGCAAGTCAAAATACTGCTGTAAAAAACAGAGTGTGGGAAACCCAAAATCAGAACTCAGACGCAGAGCCAAATTTGGTTACTCCGTGACTTTCATTTAAACTGGAAACAACTTGTAGTCCTGTTTTATGCTGCTCCATAACTGACTAGTCTCCTCTCAGTGTAATGCAATGTAGAAGAAACAAACAGGACATGGTTCTGTTTTTCAGCGAGGCAACTCAAAGGGGTAGAGCTTTGTAAGTCAAAGTTCACCACCAGGCATTGTGGGCAGCTCCGTTCTTCAATTTACAACGCTTTAACTTGCAGTCTGTGATGCAAGAGTATTTACAGAGAACATTTTCTGCGACAAATGTAGCATATCCAGAAAACTGCATTACCACATGCATTGCTATAAGTCCATGTGACATTGTGAAATGCACTGAACCTCAGTGGAAAAAAAAACAAAAACTTTTTAAGTCAGAGCTGATTCATAGGATGAATTTCTCTCCAAACTGCCTAAAATTGGAATTATCTTTAGGGTCCCAATCCTTCCATCCATGCAAAGTGGAAAAAACAGCGCACATGAAAAATGTTCCAACTGATCGCATGGCAATGTTTACCAAATGCAGACACAGCACAATGGGGGCAATGAACATCTGTGTTGAAGTTTTGACAGGTTTTGACTAAAGGCCTGCACACACTGCAGCAATCAAAATGTCCCCGATCAACATACTGCCTGTAAGAACAAGCCAATTTCAGTTTTGACCGTGCAGTACTATACTGCCAGCTTAACTGTTGCATTTATGTTGCTTGTATTTTGGAAAAGTGAGAGCAATTAAACTAATTCTAATACGTCCAAGTGAGTAAAGGTAGAGTGGAGGTCAGCAACCACATAAAAAGCTGAGAGTCTGTAATGAGATTAACTACTGAAGCCCTCCGTGCGCAGCTCTGCTGTCCAGAGAATATGAATCAATGTGTGGCTGTTTTACTGCACCAAGACTATTTTCTGTCTTTTTTTATGCTCTAGAAATTGGCTGAAAGTCAAGAAACTGGGGCACAATTTGTTCTTTTCTTTCTTAGTTTCTCTCACTATCATAAAGCAGCAGCACCCGGGCAGCTTTTCTTGCTGCAGGGCAGGAGGCCACGGATCTTACCCCATCCGTTTGTCTGTGTGCATATGTGTGTGCATTAGTGTCTTGTGCCTGTGCCCAAAGTGGGCCCTTGCCTAGTCTAGTTTGTCATTCTAATACTTGGCAGTGAAGCCAAAAATATTAAGAGGATTTATTGGATATTTTCACATTGGATTCACGGTTGAATCTTGCCTAAAGCCCCATAAAATAACTTCTTAGTCAGCATGTTTTGGAGCACAAAGTTGAGGAGAGGGGAGTGCATGCTGCTGGAGGGGGGACTTATTTCACTGACATTTCTTAAAGTGACAATATTCAAGGTTAAAAAAAGACTCCTGTGACAGAAACCATGACTACTTTTCAGATTTTTCCTCTTGACTAAACACCACATGTCTGAAACAGTCATCTGTGCCATCTATATCAGAGTACAGTGTAAAAGACAGACATACAGAGGCCACACACACAAAAAGTCAATTTGTTCAGAGCTTTGGACAAAAGACGCCAGTTGCTCAGCAGAGAGAGGCCCCTACTTGAACAGGACAGGCCATGATGCATGTGTCTCTGCCTGCAATCCCTCCTGTGGCGCTGCAGTGGGTTTTCATTGTTTATCTCCGGCTAGCTTGTAAGAGGGAAACTAATTAAGAGCTGTCTGCAGGTGGCCCATGCAAGCTTTTACAGGTCTGAAGAGGAGGAGGAGGAGGAGAAGAAGGAGGAGAAGAAGGAGGAGGAGGAGGAGGAGGAGAAGAGGGGCAGAGATCCTGGACACACCCAGCAGGAGGAAGGGGCAACTGCCTCGGGTCACAAGATGACAGACGTTGATCTGGTGTTACCAGACAGAGAAAAGAACCAGCGGCTGTAGTGAAGAAACTTCCTAACTTGCAGATCCTATGTTAACTGTTAACTGTTTGGTAACCATAGTAAATAGGGTTAGGACCTGATTTAGGGAAAAGGGGCATTACAGATTAACAGTCAATGTTCCTGTCCTAACTTAAGATTGGACATGTGTATTACACAAGCATCCTAACTGTCCAAATCCTTTTTTTGGGATAGAATGTTTTATTAATCCAAAATTTTGGAAAAAGGACAATGCACAATAATAAACAACATAACACAAGCCAGGGCAATTAACAGCCAACAGGACAAACAGCTGCGAAACAGAGCATGACCAAATAAGATGGCTAGATCTGCTTCTTCAATTTTTCAGCTGCAGACGTCCACAAATCAATATCAGCCTCCTTAACTCCGATCACACGATCGGTGACCAACTCCAAGTAAATTATACAAAGAAATGTGAAAATATAGTCACTAAATGAGAGCTTGTCGGGGTGTTTACACCTCATAACACTTAAATAAACTCTAGGATAACTGTGAGCTGTACTTATTTTCATTTTTCCACCTGTAGTAGGGGAGAGCAGCCTTGAATGTAACACACAGCAACATTTTATCACCATGATGACATCGTATCAACATGGTGCCAGCGTAGTACTTAACATCCCTGAGGGAAAAAGTAAACTCTCTTTTATTTCCCAAGTCAGCAATTTTCCAAAAAGAACAGAATCTTTTTTATTTCTCTACAGATGTTACAAAAATCTCCACCTTATCTGCTTTGATTTAAGTGCACACTGTTGTTTTTGCTCCATTTTTTATACGCTTTGGTACGGTTACAAAATTGTTTAGCTCAGCGAGATGAGAAAAGGAGTGTTAGCTGCTACACAACAGACATAAAATCTGATTAGCAATATTTGATTGAGTATTTAATTCCTTCTGTAAAGCCTTTGTTCATTCTGTTTCTCCTTTTGTAATATCAATTTAGGAAAAATCCTATAGACTCTACCCATCTTAACTTAAGAGACAATTCTTTTCTTTTTTGGATACAAGTAGAGGCAGAGAGATGATGCAGTTATATAGAGAACAGAGAGAGAAAAAAAAGTGTTGCAACAGAGAGCAGGCAAAAAGAGAAAGATAGGACACAATCACTGCAATCAGCTAAACAAGGCCTTCCTCTGTTTGGGGCCTAAGAAGTGTACTTGGAAACATTTACTCATTCTCCAAGAGGGTAAATGTCAATCTGCTTTGGGCTGGATTTAGCAGCAAGCAACCCCGCTGGGGTTTGTTATGATTTCATTCAACAGTTAATCAGTAAATCTCAGAAATTTACATCCTCAAAGTGTACTGCTGTACACACACACCGTATCATATCAAACCAAATCGTAACAAAATCAAGCCTCATTTACGCAGGGCCAAGTAAACAAATAGTGCAGGAACAGTGTTTACAGTCAGAAGGGAAGAGCTGTGTTGACAGTTGTGGAACAAGTGTATGTGCTTTTTTGTTTTGTTTTTTTTCTATGCGAGATATTTCATAAAATCCAACAAATCACCGTAAGCTGGTTTTACACAAACAAACAAAGCAATAATAAAGATTTATCTTCTCAGAGGGGAACGAGTGTGCTTGTGTGTGTTTGTGTAGGTGGGTGTGTGTGTATGTTTTGGGTTGAGAGGAGCAAAAGACATGATTGCGTGCGGACGCTGCCCTGCACCACTTCCTCTTCAGAAGCCCAGAGACGTCACAGCCAGCTGTATTGATGCCTCTCACATGTGAACTAACACACACACACACTCATTTTAGGGGTAGTCTGCTTCCGCAAAGCCCAGCAAACAGTGGAACGTTCCAGCCAGTGCTGTCACAGAGAAATAAAAGTGATAGAGGCACAAGAAATGTAGAATAACAAGCACCAAACTTAACTAAAGGAAAGCACCAGCTCGAGCCAAATTTGCATTTACAGGCTGGAAAGTATGGAGACAGAACTGAAGAGAAAACTGATACTGTGTGTGTGTGTGTGTGTGTGTGTGTGTGTGTGCATGCAAGTTGCCTCAGGCAGCACGGGTGGATGTGGTGGCCAGATAAGGATGCCAAATGACAGTGCTGTCCTCGGTGGCGTGACACCAGGGGCAAAACAAACCAGCTGTTATGGGAGTGTGCCCAGCATGGCCCAAATCTGAGCTTGGCTGTTACAGCTGAGTTATGGGCACAGAAGCCCTGCAATGGATACAAATAGACACTGTCTGTCTCTGCAGCTGGAAGACTCGCTCTCTAACACACTCGGGCATTAACATCCAGTGGTCCTAACATTCACACGCAAACGGTCAGACAAACACACAAAAAAGGCAATTAAAAAAACATGCAGAAACATGTACATGCATCCAGGCCAAGAGATGACACATGCTGAATTTTACTTAACAGATTACTATGAAAGTCACTATAGTAGAGGAAAAATGTTCAGATTAGTCTTAAGGGACAGTTATTATCAATTAACTTGTTCGTTTACTTGCATGTTTATGTTGTAATTAACTGTGTAAGATACAACCGGAACATAAAATGTTCTCAGATAGTTCACTGTATGAGCTAGTTGACAGTAACAAAGGTTGTATTGATGATGCAGTGAGCAAACAGGCCTCCAGAACAACAGACTATAGATTGTGTTATGGCATACTGTACTGTACCAGCATGTTGCCTGCATTCTGTAAAAGAGTATAGCGCCATCTTCTGTTAGGAGAACAGGGGCTAGATTACTTCTACACATAACAACTTTCTTTATATCTTTTCACAGAGTATTCAGTGCCACATTAGGAGCACTCTGGGTTTCAGTGTCTGCTGATTTGACAGTAATACACAACGTAGCTCATGTAGCAATGCAACTTGTCACTTTGTAGTTTCACAAACAAACAACAGGGTACATTTCCACACCTCTGAGTGTTAAAAAGGAGGACTTTCAAATTTGCTTGACATCATTTTATACACCCTATCAGTCATTTCATGATGTACGACAGAGACAACGATGTAGCAGAAACAAATCTTCCGTGATGCAGGTAAGGTCACTATTAAGGCTGTAAAAGTCTGTAAAAATCTCTGTGGCACTGCAAGGCTTCATTTATTGATATGTTGAGACTTATTTTACCTTAAAATTGTAGCACCTGAGATTTGGATATCACACCTGGCCATATCGAGATTTTGATAATATTTTGATTAATTGTTCAGCCCTACTCTCAGCATAGCAAAAACAGAAAGTGTACAGTGACTTCTTCTGTACCACCACGGTCTGTAGGTTGTTAATGTAAAAGAAGAAAAACAATATCCTATTTTGTGTGTCAATGACAATTTTTCTTTTTTGCAGTGGTATCAAAAGAAGCATAAAGTATAATTTTTTTAATACTAGTATTGTATTAAAGTTTAAAATTCTGGTATTGTGACAACATTAGTCACTATACATTTAGGTACCAATCAAGTGTAGACACTATATATGTGAGAAAAAATGTTTGACTATGGATGAAGCACTTATATTTAGCACTAATAAAAAGCAACAGGTTCCATCTAGAAAAGAAAAACAGCTCAGGAAATAAAATATAAGAAACTGTAATCACATTTTCCAGGAGTGGCGCACATGTCAAGTTCAAAATGATTAGTACGATTTTGGGTAGGTGGTTAGTCATGGTTTCTATGATACGTACAAGATGACGTTTTCTATGGTCTCCATTCAACCAGCAGATAAAATCTGACTGGATGGAAGGATGGGGAAGTGGAGAAAAGGAAAAAACGTTGAGAAGAATAAGAATAGCGGGAGCCAGTACAGTACCTTGTGGAATTTAAGTTGTGTGTGGAGAAAGAGTCCTGGACCAATGCCACGAACGGGCAGGTCAAAAGACTGCAAGAGAGAGAGGAAGCATTCTGCTGCTCATAACTTGTTTTACTATTAAAGTTTGTTTTGTTAATGTTTTAATTGAATTAAAGGATTGGATCACTGTTTAGATACTAAATTGAGAGAAACTGTGCAAGATTTCCATGCTTTACGGTTATGACTCTGTGTTCTCCTGTACAAAAAGTGCACTAAACTTTTTGTTTTCAAGAGGGCACAGAGAGGAGAATGAACAATGAAGCCAAAAGGCCAGAGATTAAGCTGAGCAGTAGACGTGACTGCAAAATTGCAGGGCAAACTGAGGGAACAGAATCCCAATGAGGCAGAAATACTGTTCAGTTATGAACAACATCCACTGACATACATCTTCAGTATGTAACATCATCTGACAATATATCAAATATCGCAATAAAAAATGTGTCAACACTCAAATGGACTGTGACAATTTCTACTGTGATATTGCATGGTTAATTATTGTATTTTATTTTATAAAACGACAGCTACTGACTACTGCATTGGCACAACTCAAGCATTCATTGCCAATTCTTTGTACATGCTTAGGTCATTGCTACCTACTTTTATTTTATTTTCTTAAAGAAGGACTTTACGTTACTTTAAGTAGGAAAAAAATGCCGTACACATCAGATTTATTATTTAGCCTAATAAAGGATATTTTCTCAAGTTGTCGTTTTTCAATATTGCAAAATATATCGTATATGTATATAGAGTTACAGACTTTTTTACTGACATTATTGTACCCTCAGCTTTCGGTATCATTACATCTGAAATCTACAGGATGGGGACAGACACATACCTACATACTGAGAACAAGTAATTTCTTTGAAGAAACTGGCTGCTTTCTGTGTAATACCATACTGAGAAAGGACCACACTGTGTAGCTATTACATCAAACCCAATTCAATCTATTTGAAAACTTATATATATATATATATATATATATATATATATAGTACTGTATGTTGCAGAACAAATTGGCCTATACACAGATACACAGCAAGACTGGTCAGAAAATGGAGCCACCAATGTGGGCAGTCTACACAAGTTTCTTCATTAGGAAAATAAAATAAATGCACATACACTACAAACCCATACAAAGGACTAAAAAATGACAATATGAATACTAAAAATACTGCATGCAATATGTCACAGCGCAACTAGTGTATTGGCAAGAATCTAGCGATACAATATGTACATACGTACGATATATTGCGATACTTTACTAAAAATGATATATTGCTATTTTTTGGTCTAATTTTAGGAAAACGGTCATACTATAAAGAACACACCATCATATACATAAAATCTGAGTTATAAAGTTTTTGCACAATCAGAACAGTAAATACAGAAGACAACACTGCTATCTAGTGGTGGGAGGCTTAAACACAACACAAAATGAACCACTACCACGACTCTTTGCATGTATCAACACAATACAGTCTTTTTGAGAATCGATACAGTATCACAAAACATGATATCATGATACTCAAGTGTATCGATATTTTCTTACACCCCTAAGCACAAGACAACACTCAAACTGCATCTCAAAGCCCTCAGTGGACGTGCTGTCACCTGAGGCGTTACAGGGTGTTGCAGCTCACTATGATGGATGTACACTATCTATTATTAATGAAAGGGAAAACAATGTACACACAACATCGACTACAGCCCCGTGTAGCATTAAAGCATCTTCAAAGCCCATAATCTACTGAAACCTTCTGTATTTAGTCTTGATATCACCTGCCTGCTCAGTATGTAATCATCTAATCTGGATGCAATGATGAAACATGACTATCACAGTGGGAAAAGCTCTCTACCAGTCTCCCACTACTGGGATTAAGCCAAACAATAGCGTTGTTTGCATGTTGTTCATGCAAACTCCTTCCACTTTGCTTCTATGTGAACACCTGTAGTGACTGCTGATAGCCTAAACTTGTGAAAACACCATGTGGGAGCGCTGGTCTGTTGATACTGGTGAAAAGAAAAGGAGTTAGTGGAGAAATAATGGGGAGTAAATTGTTTTTGTAGCTCTGCTGCAGCATGTTTACACAGGAAGTGAGGAAAATCTAATTACATCAGAATGACATTTTGATTCACATTAAGGGAGCTAATTTGAATGAGGTCAGCGAGAGGAAGGAACACCATCAAAACGCATTCACGACTCACACAGCAACCAACAGCCTATGAGGGCATGTGGTGACAAGCCATCCAGTACCTTAACATGTCCTACAACCTATTGAGAGGGATTTCTTTGACATTTCCCTCCAGACTAAAGGGATAATCCCCTTTATAACTCTCTGTACCTGATATGGCCTCAGCCCTCGAGAGTCTATTTAACCCTCAAGAGAGTTCAACAAAACAACTTCATTTAGAGAGCAGCTAGAGGGGCTCTCTGCTCTGACAAAAGGCCTTTAGGTACTACGACGAGGAGGGAAATCAGTTAAGAATGGAGGTCAGTGCGGGGTGATGGATCGGAGGAAGATGAGGGCTCCGGAGAAGAGCAGATGGGACATTTTTTGAGACTTACTGATTTTTGTTCGTCACCACAGGCAGGGGAATGTCCTCACTCATGTAGTCCAGCTCATCAGTTAGGCTGTTGGCGCGGGAGATGTCGATGGAGGTGCTGTTATCATGATTCCTCTTTACTGTAGAGAACAGAGATTAGATCTCCATAATTTATACTGAAGAAAGCTTTTTTCCCCCAATAAATTAATAATGTCAATTGGAAAGAAAAATGAGATAGTTGCAGTGCTGAGCTCTGAAGTTAACAGATGGAGGACTCTATTTTTAAGCCAACGTTAGCTAGTCTTAGATACTGTTGCTCTATAGGGGAGCTAAAAAGACACAAGGCAGCACACAGAAGCACACATGAACTTTGGATTTTCCCGGACAAACCGTCCCAAGGGGAGGTCTAATATTTTTTAAATTACATTACAATCGGTGTTGGAGAACTTTGCTTTTAAAAATAACTTGTTACCATTAAAAAGTAATTTACCAACTTACCAAAATTGAACACTTTACAATTTCTTAAGCATATTGTTCATGTTGTCCTGATGATGCATCAGCAAACTGTGCAGAGGCCTGTTACACAGCTAAAAATAATACACCACCAGCTTGTATAGCCTACAGTACATCATGATTCACCATGCAGATGATGAACCAGTTATTTTTCAACACACATGCCTGCACACAACGTTGCTCTTTAACAACAAAAAAGTAATCTATGTATTCTTACGCTTTTCAACACTAATTGCAATCCATTCCCACATTGGCAATATAAAGCAAATAATACATGTAAATTGCTTCACATAGTACCTTTAAAGTGAATAATAGTTTGAAATTCCAAGACAAATAACAAATTGGAGTCCAAGGCAAAGTAAGCTGAGAGGTACAGATATATTCAATTGTGAGTTTGAGTAAAAGCATAAACAGAAAGATACCTGGAGAGCCAGGGCAGCTCAGAGTGAAAGATGACCAAGAATGATGAGGAGGGCCTGAAGGCATGCAAAAAAAATTACAACAGAAGAAAAGAAAGACAGGAGAAAAGGGAAAAAAGTTGAAACAAAGACCCATTATATCATTGGGTTTCCTCATTGTTCAGCAGTCTGGTGTACAACAGCTAAATATCTGGTTTTCACTGGTATGAAAATTTTTTCTATGCAGAAGAAATTGAGTGATTTTAGTGGAATTGGAATCTATCTGAGAAAAAAAAGTATTTTTGAACAATTTATAAGTGGAAACAGAAATTGCAGTGCTTTGATTCAACAGTGCAGCTGGCTGACTGGCTGCTGGCTCGGCTAAAACAACAGCAAAGAACAACATGTGTCGCTGGGTCTTGACCTGCAGTCAGACTGTCAGAGTCTAAGTTGACAAGTCTGTCCTCCAAGCCGCCAGGCCTCCACTGTGATGAAGAATGGAGGCAAATCTGTGCCCAAGAACAGAATGGCCATTCCAATTCAAGCGAAATCCATTCAACCTCTCTTGTGCTCCATCATCGAGTTTGTTTAACATTGTCCAGTCCGGAAGCAGAGACAGCAATTGAGAGAGAGAGAGAGAGAGAGAGAGAGAGGGAAGGAGAGAAAGTGAGGAGGGGGAGGGGAGTAACCAGAGCTAACAAGAGCCACCTTTAACCTCAACTTCAGCTCACTGAAGGAGACATGAACTGGCTTATCGGCTACACAAACAGGATAAGTGTTTATTAACAACATGTCGTTTATCTGTCCCATCAGTGGAAATGTGTTTGGTTGTATGATCCAAGAGCAGAAGAGGGGGAAAGAAAGAAGAAAGGGGGAGAGATTCTCACAGACAGGGAGGTGGGTGAGGCCAGACAGATAAGTGGAGCGATAAGCCGGACACTGACTAAATCAAACAATGACCAGTTTATTTCTGACCACTGGAGCTCCACAATGGCCGCTTATCAACTCACCACAAACCCCCTCCCTCCCTCACTTTCGTGTCCCAGTCTAGGTCCCCATGGTCCCCTGTCCATTCCTAGCCAGGCCAGCCCTGTTCCTCACCCGTGGTGTTGGCAGGGCACCCAGTAAAGAAAACAGGCCAGGTCAACCCAGGACCAGTGTCTGACTCCCTCTGCTTGGCTCTGGTTTGGTCCGGTTGGGGACAAAGGCCCAGCCAGCCAGCAAGTCTAATTAAAATACTGTCTGGGCCACATTAAAAAGGCAGGCTAGCTAATGATTAACACAGAGGAGTTTTTAATAGGAGAAAAAGAAGTACTTAACCAGTGGAAGAGGCTACTGGTTAGACAGTGCAGTAGTCACATATACATTACACACTCACCCTTTGTGTTTGAAGAATAATAGGCATATAAAAGAGTCTTTGTTGTTTTCTTACGCCTTATATTGATATAACTTATCCCTTAATATACAAGACTACAGAATGCAAACTTGACATCATTGACCCCATTTCTATAACAAAATGTCACAACCCAGTCCCTGGGATCAGTTGTGAAGGGGGAGTTAGGGTGACTCACCTGGTTGTCTGAACATTCTGGTGATTCCTGCAAAGAAAAGCAGAAATGTTGTTAATATGGGACTGAAATATATGTGGAATCTGAGCAGAAATGACACGTCCTTCCAACTAACATAATTAGCGGTCTCTATTAGTTCCTGCTTTGCAACACACCAGCATTTTTGTTGCATAAAATTCCCTTACTGAATTGACAATACATTTGATGTCTGTTGCCAAGCACTTCACCTGAGGGTGTATACTCATTTTTTATATTTTATACTTTTTCCTGGCTGCTCTTAATTAAAGATCAGCATAACAACAGGTAGGCACTATTACATATGTTTCACCTCTGCCTGTTTTTTTTGTAAGTAATTGTGTGCATCATAACATGTTGTTGTTGATTTTAGCAAAGAATTGTTAGAAAAAAGTAGATACACCCAATTCACCCTGGAGTGCAGCTCCCCTTAAATTTACTGAGCTCTATAGTGAGTTTCACTTCATTGTTTGGCTGTCTGGCTCGCAACTTCACTGTCTCAAAGCATCGTTTGTCACAGGAAGCTATTTTCAGAGAAGAAGCTCCATAAACCCACTGTACCCTATCTGCTCAGCACGAAACAGTTAAGAGAGACAGTCATGAGACTCGCTGGGCAGAGCTAAAAGACAGGGGAAAATTGGACAGGCTTGGCCAAAAACACAGCTCCAAATGAATGTTGACGTTGCTCCATAAGTGCTGGATGTGTAAATAAGCAACTGTTTGCTCACAAGTTTGCAACATCAACTTAAATGCGATGATATGTCAGTGTTGTGTCCATAACTAGTTTCCACTGCCCCAAAGTGGCCCAAAAATCTATTATTTCAGACTGAAAGAGAAAGAGGTAACACTCTGGACAACAGCACAAACGATGCAAAGTGCCCTCTTGGATGCCCCTGTGGTAGATAAAATGAGATAAATTGCCCTCGAAGGTTCCTTCCAGTGGAGAAAACATGGTGAAGTGCCTTCTAGGGTGCATTTTTGACACATTTCTATTCATCAAACTTATCTTTTAATGCAAAAGTCAGCTTAACTTCCAAATTGCAAAAACCACCAAACCATGCAGCTTATATTAACTGAATCATAAACCCCAGCATTTCTATGTATTTTTAAGGATTCCAGCAGCCCAGTACCAAGTTGAAAGAGTGATGTTAAAACAATAAATAAAAAAGCAGCAGCCCTGGTGTAGACAGATGCCTGTTTTATGGCTGGATCTGAAGCAGAGATCATACAGTCCCACGCTGTTTCAACTCTACACATTGTCATTAGTGACAGCAGGCTGCATGCTTCTTTACATGGTTTTATGTCATCCACAGCCTCGCCAATTCTTTTTTCCACTTTCACAGTCTCAGCATGTGTATCTATTTATTTATGTTTGTATGTTTGTTTGACTTTGATTTGATTACTTTTTCCACATGAACTTAAGACATATGTTTTCTCCTTCATTATCAAAGATCCACCCAATTAAGGAAGGAGACTAAACGACTTTTCCCCTCATAAGTGGTTGGTCTTCTAGTGATGGTTTGCCTTTAAGTCAAGTTTATGTCACTCCAGCTCCTTTTATGATTGCACGCTTTGACAGGAAAAACTCATAAAGTGCATTTATTAACCTGAAGTCTGGGTCAATTCATTCGGCGGGGATGTCTTTTAACACAGGAAGTTAAAGTGCCGCCCCCTTGACCAACCAGACATTAATCATATACTGCGTGTATGGACCTGGATTTTTAAAAAAAACACATTTTCTATTGTTATGTCCGAGTGCTGGCAACAATTATAGAACCACAATTGGTCAAATTTTTGTAATTATCTGGATACTGAATGATCTGAAATCAACATCATTATTGTATTTGCGCTTTTTCAGCCTGATGACAAAAAGAAAACTTGACTTTGGCACAACTGCAGCAATATCTGTAAACTGCAAGGGGTATAACAAGAAATTCCCACTTGTAACCTTGAAAAGCCCTTATTTTAAAGTTTTTTCCACTTAAGCCCAGTGTGAGTGTCTGTGGCCAGCAAAGGGGACAAGTGAAGCAGTAAAGAGCTTGTAACCATGACCTCTAATCACCACTGAGACTGTAATAGCTTCCATCTGGCCTACTGAAGACACCTGGCAGCCATCTTGGGTCTAAGGGGATTAGGATAGGGCCTCTGTTTACTGTGTGAAAATGAGAAACCAGCACATAACAACTCCTCCCATAATGTGTAATGGTCTCCAATGTTTGTATCAAATGAGAGAAACAAACTGTAATCTTTTGCAAGAGGTTAGCACTGAAAACCGCATTCAGGCTGTCTATTCTATAAATACTTTGTACTTCAAGATGGGACAATGATGAAAATATGACAATGACAGAATTGTGAATGTGACAAAGAGTCTACAGCTGCTCTGTGGGGGTGTATTCAGGCATTGCTTTGAGCTATATGCTCATGCTGACAATACTGGCATGCTGATGTTTAGCAGGTACAATTCTTACCTTGTTAGTTTAGCATGTTAGCATGATAACGTACACACATTATGTACTTGAGGAGAAGTAAAAAAAAAAAAAAAAGACTGATTCAACTTCTTTACTCAAGTAAAAGTAAAAAAAGAAATGTCCAGACTCTGAAATGTACTATTATTAAAGTAAAAAGTCGCCCTCTGAAGGACGTTTCTACTGGCTGTTTGTGCAAAGCTAACACCTTTTCTCTGTGGTCAATTCTGCCTCTCTTGTCATTTTCATCTCGTTACGTCTGTCCTGTGTGACATGCACTGATGGATACACCAAGAAATTGTCTTTTCTGTGTTACTGGAAGGCGGTGCGCAATGATGCCAAATAAAAATAAACGATAATTCCTGAGAACTGGGAATGTCATTAATTTTACAGGCATTTCATCATAAGTGTTGGACAAACTGAAATTTTAACTGAATTATAGCACTTAATGAAGAATTAAGGGATCACTACAGTTATTAAAACTCATCATGAGGAGGACAAGAATGTCTGAACTGAATTTAATGGCAATCTGTGCAATGGTTCTCAAGATTCAAAACAAAGTCAATCTCATTATTGTGATGGAGGAAAAGTCTGGGGGGGGGTAATCAGGATTCATCATGTATTCAGGTAGTTGAATGCAGCTTAAATTTTTCAGTCTGGACAAAAGTGTTGGACAAACCGAACAACCGACCAGGCACAGCCATCCCTAGGGCCATGTCACTAGCATGGCAGAAACAGAATAGAGTTTGGCCTGTGACGCACACATAAATCATCTCTACCTTCTGTCGTTGCCAGATTTTCTCACACGTGTATAATTTTTACCAATAAATTTCTCCACAAAGACTGAACTAATGAGATGACGGAGTTTAACGTGATCGCTTGCCATGCAGCAGCAGTGACGGTAGCGAGCGCCCAACAGAGTGCAGAGTGAACATACGTCACCATCTTTAACCATTCATTGTCATCAGATCCATGCGAAACAGTTGTTTATTATTATTTTAAGATTTGGAAACAGAATTATTATGGTGGGGGGCATATTTTAGGTTTATCTACAGAATTCAAAATCAGGATCACAAACACTTACCAACACAAAAGTAAAAGTCAACAGCCTATATATATAAAGCAAGAACCATAAAAATGTTATTCATCATGGAGTTTTCTCGACCTTTTAAATGCCCTGAATGCAAAAACAAATCTAACTTTTACTGAAATAATGGATTTCCAAGGCCTTTAAGGCAGCATGACATCATTTCACAGCCCTCAACACACATTATTTCATCAAAGAAAATTGTATTAAGAGGAACAGAAAAAAGTTTTCATTACTGCAGTAATTCACTTCGTCAAATGTCCTCCGCATGACACCGGCCTTTACTGCCAGCTGGCCTGGAACTATATTAAAACAGCAAAGATAACTTCACGATATTCAGTGCACTTCAAAAACACCTTCTTCAAAGAACATGGCTGTCTGAGGTGTAAAGGTTTGAATAAAAATCTGTTATTAAGAGGTCCAAAATGAAGTCAGTTTAATCAAGCAGTAATAAAACAGGGCTCAGTGCTTTCATGTACAATCTTGGCTAGTTGACTTGCCTGGGACTGAGTTGTTAGAATGAAGGGATTTTATAGAGGTTAGCTGATTTTCTTTGAAAAACATGCACCAGAGTTAGTGGACCTCAGACTGAAGAGCGCACTCACAAGAGAGCAGATGTCCTCCAGGCAACCCAAAAAGAATATTTGGATGTAACCTCTTTGTAATCACCAACATTTTGATTAGTTACATATAACATATGATTCCAATTAATCATTTTTAGAGAGAAACATGCCATCTTCGTTTAGAGATTATTCACACAGAGGGGTACAGTGGAGCTGAATATTATGATTCACTGACTTTCTGCATATAAACTGCCATCACTTCATTATTTTATCCAAACATTTGTGTGAAATCTTTCAATATTACACCATGAAACCAATCAAATAAAATTGGACATTGTACATTACAGTAACATAGGAGGAGTGCTCCTTCTGAAGTATTACCTTCAATAGCCCCACTTGGCTCTTCCCGGAAAAATGAGTGATCTTTCTTCTCCACAGAGTCATCAATGTGGTCGTAGGTGATCTGGGGGATCGATACAGCCCTCTCTGACGCCACACCCATAGAGCCATTACCCCTGGACTTCAGCCGCCTCTTGGTCGTCCTTTTCTGACAGACAGAGGAAACATCAACCCAGTTAATACACAAGACGTGTTCAATTGTCATGATGAGGCTTAAAGAGTAATTCTGAACATGTTTCTCCAGCAAGTCACATATCTGGATCCAGCAAAATTTCACTAATCTAGGCGGGGGCCCCTTTTCCAGAGAAACAGCCACACAGTCTTAGAAACTCTCTTTATTTGGCCCATCAGAGGTAACAAAAACATCAGATGAGTCACAGAGGCATCCAAACCCCTCAACCACAATAATGTGTCTTGGAGAAGAAGGTTGTCCGTGATTCTATCCATAAGGCCTTAGTTCATGCAGAAAGAAAATATTTCATAACATATTAAGGAAACGATTCATTTCTGTTGACATTAAGTGATGTGTTGCTTTACGATGTTTGCTGCAGGTGTTTCTATGTTTTGTGAATTATTTGAGAAAAGAAGACTGCTGTGGTAAGAAGTCAAATAACTACGATATATTGTCTGAGAAAACATGAAAACAGAAAACCTCAGATATGATATTACAGCATAATACTGAAAGTACACCGAAGAGCAATTAACTTTTAATTTTTTACATTTAAAATGCTTAGGCGCTGCTCCAAAGTCCTTTAATGTTACAGAAAACCCTGCTGTTGATTCTGGCATCATGTTTGCTAAAATGTTAGTGACATTCTGATGTTTGCTGCTTCATAATAAAAGCTTTCGAATAACAAAATGTTATGGGACTTTTATTGTTTGTTATAGGAAATGAAGTGTTTGTTTGCCGTTTTTCAGCCCCTCGACTCAAGATAAGCTTGTCATCAGTTAAAGACACCATCAGTTGGGTAGCTCTGTTGTAATGGAGATGCAAATCCCTGCCATGCTGGATCAAACCATACCACAGACTATTTTGTCACCTAAAGCAGCCTTCTTCACTCTACTTGCTGGTGTATGTTGTCGATGTGAACATCTTCACTGAAAGTGCTGGTTATTTATCTTTTTATGTTGCTCCACAGTTGGATCGCTTCCAATGCTACGAGTAGGGATTAGTCTTAGTGTAAATCATTTATACTCCATTTAACATGCACATCTTTTAAGACTTAGCAACACAGTACACAGTGTTAAGAAGGCAGACTGTGCCAGAAACACTGAAAAACCATAACACATTATTTTCTTTTACTATCCGTGCAGTTCACAATGTTGCTATACATCATAATCTCACCAGGTTTTGTGCTCGCACGCCGGTGACATCAGCAGTACATGTTTAATCTCAGTTTCTTCGAGTGAGATCATAGCTGAGTGTTGTGTGAGTCAGTGAGTTTCTGAGGACCTACATGGTGCCTCCAGTCCAATCCTTAGACCCACTGACCCAAACCAACGTCATGGCCGTGGCCTTTAAAGAAACTCAATTATTTAGACTCAATGGATCAGACTTTGGCATTGACAATTGGCCAGCAGTTCAATCCAAATACCCGAGGTTTGAATGACTCATTAGCAGAGAGAGTGAGAGAGGGAGGTGGTGGTGGGTGTCATAAGACTGAAAGAGGAAAAAAAGAGTAAAACAGAGAGAAAGATGGAGGGGCAACTGAAAACTGTAACAGACACCGAGTTTAAATGAGGGAAAGATAAAGAAACAGAGACTCGTGGAGTCAGATATAAAGAGGAGAGGGAGAAAAACCAGTGTGAATGAGAAGGAGGAAGAAACAGACAAGGCAGAGAGGAAAATATGCAGAAAAGAGAGGAGGCAGGATGAGCGGAAAAGAAAAAGAAAGAGTGAAATAAAGTCTGTTAAACAGGAGAGGAATTTTGAAAGACAGGGGAAAGAAAAGGGGAGCGAGAGGAAAGTCAGAGGAGAAAGTCACATGCTGAAACAGAAAAGAGCGGAAGCAGCCCTCATTCTCCCCAATACATGTGGGTTCAATGCTACACAAAGATTTTTTTGTTGTTGTTCTACTAGACAAAGGTTTACTCCCATGAGAAAGGCGGCAGTGACATCATCTCAACTGACTGAGTCTTTGTCCGGCGGAGACAAAGGCCTCGAGTCATCCTGGTGGAGTCAGGCCTTGGGGGAGGGGGGGCTGCCGTGTGTGCGTGTAGTTGTGTGTTTTGTGTGCGTTGTGTGTCCTTCCACGTGTGTGTACGTTTGTGGGAACTTAACTTGGCCTTTTATGCGGTATGGCCTCTGCGCAACATAGCTAATATTGTTGTGAAAGGTGAACAGCACAAGGAGACAATACGGTGTGGGCCAGACATATGCAAATCCGCCCTGCAGTATCACTGACGGGTGTGTTCTGACAACGCTCTGTTGTAGACTTCTTGATGTTCTGCACCTCAGGTTCAAAGAGTTCTTTGAAATCTTTTTTGGAAAAGATCACGTGGAAACATTTTCTGTGAAGGTCATGTCTATAATGTGTGATAAATATAAGACATTATTCCTCCATGCCAAGATGACAACAGCGTTTGAAAGAACAGCATTATAACCACCATAAGTTTAGCCAGTTATAAGTGCTCTAACAATAGTAATAATATGCTATAGCAGGGGTTCCCAACCCCCCACAACAGACGCAACAGATAATCCCCCCTAAGAATGTTTTTTTATTTATTTTTTTTAGGTTTGGAGATAATAAAGTCTTCATACTCAATTAATGGTTGAACTAGGATCACTATACATTACAATCACTCAAACCAGCCAATTCAATTATGATAAAAAAATATGATAAAAATTAAAATATTCTATTCACTTTAAACCTCTCAAGGTCCCCGGTTGGTCCTTGGACCCCAGTTTTAAAATCGCTGCTCTATAGCATGACCTTGTAAGCTTTAAGTAAAGTGACAACACCATATAAGGTTATTAGCAATTTAATGATAATATAACATAATTATAAGGATTAATAAGAAGTATTTCCTGGCTGCAAGTAAAAGAAAAAAGTTTCAGTGATTATTGAAGCTATGTCAAGTCTTTATTCTTCAAAACACACCAAAAGTTGCATAAAGCCTTATAAATGCATTATGTAAGGGATAATGTACAGTGAGCAGGTCATTATTATGAAATAAGCCCCGACAGGATGATGCAGGACTGTGTCCGTAGCAACGGCCTGCTATGTAGAAATAACAGACCTTAAACCAAAGAACTGAGAAAATGTCACTGGTTGAATTCAACTCCACATCATCAAAGATGCATTTTACATTTTTGGGATATAGAAGGGTTTCAGGAAAGAAAGAAATTTAATTTGGACTGGATAATTACCGATATGTTTAGTTTCCTGATGTTGGGGCTGGAGTTGTCAGATTCCGCCATGGCGACAGCCTCTGGAGTCAGAACATACATTTTCCAAGTTGCTGCACAGCTGTTTGGTTTCTCTGCTGCGTAGCACCTCCACAGTGTCTGAGGAGGACAGGTTGAAACATACAATTAGTCAATTTATCCTCATAACCTGTGATAATTTCCCCATTTTTGTCTGCTCTCCTAATATTATATATACTTTTATATATCTGCCACATAAATTAGACTTGGAATACTGATCATTATACTGTTTTCTATCATATCTCTATTTGATTCTTTTTCTTCATGTGAATTAGTCTCCAACTTGTTTGAGTTGCACTGACCTATAAAAGGTGGTAAGCAAATTAAGTTGAATTACAATTCTTTATTATTTACATAAGCAAATCTATTCTATTCATGGTATTATCAAACATCTTTGCCAAAATCACGGAGTGGATATCTGCAGTATTTTGTCAACACCTTGAAGATATCCAAGTGTCTCTGTGTCACAGGTGTCTAAACTGTGATTGTGTCTCTGTGTGTTCGGGGTAATTGTAATCCTTGTAATGGTTAGCTTTTGGCACAACGTAGCTACTTGTTCGTCTGTCTACCATTTCACTCTTGGCAAGTGAGATACAGCTCACCTTTTCCATGGCTCAGTAGGAATTTGCAGACAACAAATACTGTTGCTTTTTCCCCCCTCTGTTCAGTTTCCAGTGTTTTCTGAAGCTTACACTGGCAAGATCTGGAAAGTGCAAGGTTGCACCTTTCAAAAAACATAAGGATCAGATTGAAAAGATTTCGTAGCCGTGTTCACGGTCCAGTACAAACTGTGGTATAGAGGTCATGTGTCTCCTGTTAAATCATTGATGGACTGTGTCTGACCTGTTTTTTAATGTATACCCTCTAGATTACTACACTACATGTTTTAAAGCTTAGATGTTTCCATTTGCAGCTGCTCTGTTTTTATTGTTTACTCTGATGCACTTTTTCTCCTCCTGTGGATTTTATATTGCATTCATCTTCTATTGAACGATATAAATATGTTGTTTTAAAAATAAAAGATCACACTGAAAACTCAAAAAAAAAAGTACCTGGATGAGACAGGCTGCAGCAGGGATCTGTCTGTTGAAGTGCTTCTGTCTCTGCTTCTGTTGGACTTTCAGGGCAAACCCTGAGCCCAGGATACCCTAATCAGAAAGATTTAGGTTGGGTTGTATCTGTTCATATTGCAAAAAAAACATATCATACTAAAGTTGTAACCTTCTGTGTAGAGAATGTAGCTGTAGAATTAAGAAAAGAAACTAAACTAAACTAAAAATGAAAAGCGTGTGTCAACCAAGTTGTAATATAGAAAGGACTAAATGAAACAAAATAAGTTTCATAGATTTTTACTGCTCATGTCATATGATTCCCAGTAAAATTATATTTACAGCAGGCAGAGCGAAGAATGAGATGGCGAAGACGCTGAAGCAGGAGGCGATGGCCTTGCCGATCCACGTTTGAGGAATTTTGTCTCCATAGCCGATTGTGGTGACAGTCACCTGAAGACAGAGAGTGAGTGAAGTTCCTCTCACATTTATTAAGATTGTCATAAGCAGACTGCAGACATATGTTTGACAGGTCTTTGAAAGAAAAATACGGCAATGTACACAGGTCCTTCACTGATGCAGAAAAGATCAGGACATTCAGCAAATTTAAAGACATAAATTGTGAAGTTTTGTAAATTTTGTAAAATGTGATTAAAATAAAACAAACAAAAAAAAAAACTAAACTCCAGCTTGAAGTATTAATGTTTGGAATAAAACAAAGGTACAAATGAGAAAAACATGATTAATACAAAT
>JAJHUR010072701.1:13840-44466 GCA_027495735.1 Lutjanus campechanus | reverse complement strand
TTAGAATGCCACCTGTTTTTCATCTTCCTACACTCTGCTTGTTGCTCAGAATTGCCTAATTTTGCCTAAAATTGCCACCATTGCTGCGCAGCAGCTATAATTGACATTTGATCTCTCATACAAAGTCAAATACAGAATTTGCGTCAAAGTGAACTCCATGTGAACTCCATCACAGACATTCGATGTCATAGATATTTCTGGATTATACATGTATGTCTTCAATAACTGAATGGATCATTTTGCATGTGATGTTTAGAAGTTGTGTGAAGCTTGACTGCTTCACTGAGAATCAACTCATCAGCTTTGATCAGCGAGACCTGTGCAAGCGGTTATTGTGCAAACTGCAGACAATTATAATTGCTCTCTTGCACACGTGCCAAAAATTGCTTAAATAAATGAGAAATTCAAATCTGTTGTGAACAGCAAACTAAGTGGTCGGAGATTTGAACGTAATGTTTTGCAAAAAGTGATTCACATTCGAGAATTGAGCCAAAACAAATGAGAAGAACTGTCATAAATTACATGGTATTGGATCGCTGCACAGACTCACATACTCACTGATACAACAGCAGCATTTTAGGCCATATGGGTATCAGAACAACCTTAGTGGCAGGAGACTTGCTGAAATAAAACTCTCACTTTAGTGAAGACAGATTCTGCAGTATGAAGTGGGAAGGGTCATTTTTAACTCCATATGCAACCACTTGATATTTCTGACCTGATGCACCAAGTGGCTCCAAAAATAAAGAGCTGAATCTCTTATCTAAACCATAAAAGCAGAAAAGCAGAGGAAACTAGTTAATTGCTACAAGAAGAGACATGGTCTGTGTGTTGGAGAACTGTTTCACTAATCTTGTTCATATATTACATTTATTTGATGTGAGATATTTTATTAGATACTTGGTAACATTTCAACATGTGTTTTTTTGCTTGATTTTGTATACTTGTATAGAGTATTTGTGTTCAAATGGTTGTAAAAGAGAAAATGAATTAGATCCTAATTGGAATGCTGTTTTCAAAATGAATTAATGGTAGACCTAAAATGTTTTTGTATTGAGCCATAAGTTCAATTTAGTGGAATTGATCTATAGGATATTTAGAAGGAAAATTCAACAAAATAATCTTGCCAAGTTTAATTTTGTGGCCACATTTGTTCCCAGATTAGAAATCTTACATAACCAAATAAAGTTTTATAAATGAGACGAGCATATTATATTGCCCTGTTTCTTTTTTTTTTTATCATGTCTGTGTAGGACGCAGCATTCATTCATTTTTATCTGAGAAACAGAAAGGTCACAGATGTATCATCGTCAGTGTCCCTGTCAAAATGCCCTCTAAGGTTGTCATGATAGCAGATGCTCAGCAACAATCCCCAGTCTTGCTGTCATTCCACTCAGAATAACGATGTTGCAGCACAGCGTTGCAGCCCACACATATGAACATCGTCAGCGCTGTATAACCTGTATCGATCGTGCCTGCTCTCACTGTAAGCAGAGGTCAAGTTAGGTTGATGGTTGACTGGTTCTTGGCTCTGTAGTAGAGGGTCAATTGGGCCTGGGGCTATATGTTGGGTTAACTCACATTAAGATGACCTCATCTCATAAGTGAATGTGAAGAGACATTTCCTCATTGTGTTTCCTTAAAAACATATTTGACATATCTAGTTCTGGGAATGGTTATTTTTAGGTTTGTTGCATACACAGATTGGATCTTCTGAAATCTGAGCTGTTTTTATGATTGTAAGGTATACAATATGGATCAAAAGTACTAAAAATGAAATGGAATATTATTATTTTAACTTATTTTATGCATTTGTTAATAGTGATTTGAAAAGTTACACCCTATAGTGGGTTAACAAATTATCACACAATGTAGAATAAAAATAGAATGCAATTGATTTGACTGTAATCATTACAAGAGAGAACTGAATATACCCTGCAAAAGTTCAGAAATGTGTGGCAGGGCAGGACTGTGTAGGGCTTTGTAGGTGATAAGTAGGATCTTGAAGTCTATCATAAACTTATCCAAGAGCCAGTGGAGGGAGGCAAGGATTGGTGTGATATGGGATCGTTTGGCTGAGACCAGAGAAGAGAGTTACAGTAATCAAGATGTAAGAAAATGAGGGTATAGATCAGTAGTTTTAAGTCTAAAGAGTTGATTTGTACCAGAGTGTTTATGTGTGTCTCAAAGTTGAGGTTTTGACCGCAAATTACGCCCAGGAGTGCTGATATGGGATTCCAAAATAAATTTCTTTGGACCAATCAGGAGAACCTCAGTTTTGTTGGGATTTACCTTGAGAAAGTCATGTGACATCCGTTCCTTTGTGGCAGCCAGGCAGTCATGGAGGGTATCAAAATGACTTATCTCATTTGATCCAACCAAAACATACAGCTGCAAATCATCAGCATAACAGTGGTTGGAGATACAGTCGAACCAACAAACCAGGTTGTGTAGCGGAAGCATGTACAGTGAGAAGAGGATGGAGCTGGTGGCTTGATGTTGTTCCACTAGTGTTGCTGGATTGACATTTAAGGTAAACTCACTCACACAATAATGAGCAAAATGTCACATTATAGTACATAATAACTGACGTACTTTCAATTTTATGCAAGTACACTTTTACACAAGTAGCCTATTTTTTACTTGAATGAAATTTATTTCAAGTACTTTTACCTAACTGTGATATTTTAGTCGTGAAAAGAAGCATGACCATCATGAATGCAGTATCATTGGAATTAAAGATTATCCCCTTCAACTGAAGGATATTTTTTCAATATATCTTTCCTTTTATATTTTGTTCAATGTCCCCCAGTTAAAGGGGTGGTAGTGGTGGTGGTGGTGGTGGTGGTGATGGGGTTCAGACGGTTCATAAAACTTAGTTTACTTAGACATTTTAAAAAATCAGATTGAGAGATAAAAAGAACGGTATGAGGACGTGGAAATATACAGGGTGTCTATAAAGTCTCTTTACAATTTAACAAATGTATTACAAAAGCAAATGAATAGACAAATCTGTGGAAATTATTACAAAATGAAAAGTAGATATAGTAGATTTTTTTCCCCCTCATTTAATACACCTATATATGGGCACCATTAGTTGCACGAAGTGTCTGTGTAGGTTCTCAGTCATCCAGGTCATGGTATCCGTAGCAAGGTTTTTTGTAGGTAACTGGACTTCATAGAGTGCTTGAAGACGTTTCGCCTCTCATCCAAGAGGCTTCTTCAGTTCTGACTGACTGGCTTGGGAGTTCAGGTATTAAACCACTGTGTGGTCGTTAACACCTAGAGGGGGCATGTGTCTCAATTGCCCCCCTTCCATTGTGTGGACCTTGAGTGAAACTCAAGGGGGCATGTGTCTCAATTGCCCCAAGGCAATTGACTCAAGGTCCACACAATGGAAGGGGGGCAATTGAGACACATGCCCCCTCTAGGTGTTAACGACCACACAGTGGTTTAATACCTGAACTCCCAAGCCAGTCAGTCAGAACTGAAGAAGCCTCTTGGATGAGAGGCGAAACGTCTTCAAGAACTCTATGAAGTCCAGTTGCCTACAAAAAACCTTGCTACGGTTAGTTGCACGAAGCACATCAAGACGGTACTCGATTTCTTGCCATGTTCGCTGTAGCACAGCCTCATCAATGGTGGCAAGGGCATCACTGATCTTTTTCACGAATTGACGGACGTGACAGTGGATGTCTTCCATACTTAATCCTGTAATTTCGCTGAGTCTGCATATCTGCTTTTGTTTCAATAAACCACGATACACATTGTGCCTTTTCTTGAGGAGTAGCCATTTTTTAGGGGTTTATTTAACAGAACCTATTTCATCAACAGGGTACCTGAAATACACAAATGCAATGTGATTAAAAACTTTGATAACCACTGAGTACATAGAACAAATATGATTAACATATCTCATCAATTGCTTTTGTAATATTTTTTTTTAAATTGTAAAGAGACTTTGTGGACACCCTGTACTTCATAATTCATTATATGCCAATATAAATCAATATGATGTTTTGAAGTCACACTTGCATCTCCAATGAATATTTAATGGTATAATGTGACTTCCTGTATAAACCACGGCCACTTTCAGTCTTCTATCCAAATACAGATCTAAATAGTGATGTCTCTGTGCAACTTTAAACCTAACCCTTACCATAAACACTACTTTCCTAACCGTAACCATTACTCTAACATTAACCTACCCCTAACCATAACCTAATCCTAGAGTTAACCACTGAACAGCGTTTTATCAAACACAGCTTTTGTTCTCAATTCCGTCACTCATCTCCAATTAACTAGTCTTCAGTCTGAAATGTGCACCCAGAAAAGCTTAAGTCATACACCCCTCCACACACACGCACACACTCTTGGGGAGAATAGGATCCCCTTCTGAAATTCTCCAAAGCCTCGACAGATCTTTTGAAAGACACCTCTGCGACTTCACAATCCACCCCTTAGGTCAGCTCCTCGCTCTGCTCTGCTCCTGTCAGGGTGCTAATCCGAGACTTATACTGGACTTATACCCTGGTTTGGCCTGGGTAAGCCAACACATCCTCGGGCTCTTGGAAATACACCTGGGCACCTGAAAAAAAAACAACCTCTGGAGAAAATGCCCCAATCTGACGGCTTTTATTCTGGTTCATCTACCTCTAGCCATGCTCAGAGTCATGCCAGGTCTCTTCACTCCTGTTGGGTGTAGAAACCTGGCATGAATCACCCATGTGCACGGACCCTAGACAGGGACAATCCTCTTGACCATCTGGCGTTTGAAGCAGAATGTACTCTACCGTCAAGTCTGAAAAAGGAGCCTTTCTTTGTATAGAAAAACTCTTTTTGATCAGAACGCCCTTAGAAATCCAACTGTGTCCATCTGACGAACACATAAAAACTCAGAACATATCTGAATGGCTTTGAACCCTGCAGCTAGAATAATTCTATGCATGGCCTGAGGTTCTCAAAAATCCAAGTATTATACTGCACATCTGACACTCACCATGGATGATTCAGCTCTGCAGCAAACCGACACAAAAGATACACCTCTAATATACAACCCATACTCTATTGTGGAAACTCAGAACAGCCATACTGCAGAATGGTATCGAGAATTCATTTATGTCTCTGTGGAAAACATGAAAAACATTCAGATAGATCAGAGAACAATGTCAGGTACCACAATTGGCATCCTTGCAGGGGATACTGTGCTTTGGCTATTGCGCCTACTTAGTTGAAGTTCTCACAAGGTTGCCCTGTCAGCTAATCAAGGCAATTACATAATCAGCCAACTGTCAATTTAAAAGTATAGTGGGAATTACATGATTTATGTCACAGTAAGACAAAGACATGGTTGGCAGGCATTTATTTTTAGAAGGAGAACAACTGAAGTGTTTTCTTCACAGGTTTCTGGTGGAGTTCTGAGACTAGGAGAGCAGAGAGGAGTTTCACATCAATGCACTGGCTACATATGGTTCGAAGAATTGGTTTTAAAGCACTATTACCTTTTAAATAAATGTCTCAGAGCCAAAATATCTATAAATCTGTCACATGTTACAAACCACTCAACCACTCAGGTAGACTGGGGCTAGTTTGCTTGTCTTCCAGCTATGAAACAAAGCAGCATCTTTAAGTTTCTACCCACCTCATCTCAGAACAAACACGATCTGACATCTGCTCCAACTCTTATAAATCAAGACTAAAAACCTTTCTGGGTGCCACTGCTTTTTATTAAATCTGGGCCTATTTTTTCTGCTCTGTAAACTGTACTTTACTGCTGTTGTTTTGATTTATTTGTACGCCTGATGTAAAGCACTTTAATGCTCTTTGTTCATATGATGCTAAACAAATAAACTTGCCTTGTTTGACTGTCAAATTCAAGAAATCAAATGAGCACTTATGAACACTTATGAGCTCTCACTTTCCTGTAGTGTTCTTTAGCTGACAGGATAACCACACTGGAATGCTTAAACACGATAAACACCTAAAAGCAAAGGTAAAATGAGAAAATGAACATTGCAAAATATGTATGGCACTCATAGTTTTTGTCATACTGACTTGTGGTCTTGACAAAACCTAATCCTACTGCTGATATCCAGCAGGAGCAACCTTCTGACCAGCTGACTGACTGACTGAAAGTGTTTTCACTATCTCATGAATTACATGTTTAGGCAGAACTTGACTCTCTGTTTGTGAATAAGCCTGAGACCTCAGGGCAGCACACACAAACTGAAATAACTGAACAGCTCAGCTTCAGCAAACAGAGGGAGACAGAGAGCCTTGTGACCATTCATCACCTCTAATAGGTCATAGTTTACAACCTGACGTTGGACATACATCATTGGTCCGACATGAGGAGCGGGGGAAAATAGAAGAAAAGGAGTCATGGTACAGTAGAAGTTTGGTGAGATTAGATTTTGTGATGTCAACCATATTCAGCGGCAAACTGGATACGAGAACATCTAAGAAGAACTGACACACCTCTTTTCTATTTTAGAAGCTGTCTTGGAAGCTGACGAAGGATTGGAAAACAAACTGGACAGATCTGGATGAAGTCTTTGGCAGCTACAGTCCACGCTATGCTCTTCAGCAATCAGGTTTGCTTGGCCACAGTGAGTGAGCAATCTTTTAGAGTATATGCACCAAACACATAAGGATTTGCATCAGGAAGAGCTTAAAGTTCATGAAGTCACAATCCATGTTTAAGAGTTTTTATCACATTTGTATGCCACATATGTCACCTATACATCAGTATCTGGCCCACGAATGTCAAAAAAGTAGTTTTGTAGGTATTCACATGTATTTTTGATGGTATTACAGAGTTATTTTTTTCTGGGAAAACACTTTAGAAATGTTGATGACTCATCCTGCACTCTTGGGCATGCACTATGTTTGTGTCCAATGAAATGCTTTATCTCGCCGCTGGAGCACTGAAGGGGGATACATCCGTTCACTGTGTTTTGTGGGGCCAGGTTTTGCTGTACAAAAGCAAAACTTCTTTATTTATTGATCTGGGTAAAACTGTAATAATTTATGGACAGAATTTTAATTGGTTTCCATTCTGATGTCCTCAGCTGCTCGGTTTCAACCATCTGGGATTTTTTTTACAGAGTTTGCTGATGGACAGATAGCTTTATGTGTTGCAAAAGTAGCTAACTGTGACTATTAACTGCCATTAGTGGGCTGAACTGGGCTCAGCAGCCTCTCAGTGAACATGGCTGGTCACTGAGAGGAACACAGCCTCCGAGACTGACAGGGAATACATTACCAAGCTCATTTACAGACTTTCCTAATGGAAAGATAGCTTTACTTGTTGCTATAGTCTCTAACTGTGACTTTTAGCTGCTATTAGTGGGCAACAGAACTGAGCTCAGCAGCCTCTCAGTGAAAATGGCTGTTCACCAGGATTAAGACAGGGGCAGCGGTGGCCTAAAGGTTAGAAAAGTAAGCTTGTGACCGTAAGGTTGCTCCGACCGGCAGGATAAATCTGGGTGGAGGGGAAAGTGAAAGGCAGCAATGGCCCTTAACCCAGCTCCAGTGGAGCTGCTCAGTGGCCGGCAGATAAGACTGTGGTTGTACTGGGAAGCTTCCAGGACTGAATGTGCAACTGTGTGAATGTGATCAGGGCGTTCCTGCAAAAGAGAACATTGCTCTCAGTGTACCTACCCTGAATAAATAAAGGCTATAAAAAAAAATGACAGCCTCCAAGGCAAACAGGGAATACAGTACCAAAGCTGGTGATGGAGTTTCCTTTATTTGGTGCTCAAGTAGCTATCCACTAAGATGGGTTAGTTGTGACTCAGCCCCACAGTTCCAGGAGCCAAACCTATGTTCTGTCATCAAACTGGCCTCTGTTGGTCTCGGAGACTTTTATGGCAAGAGTCCAGCCGTGTTCACCGGGGTGCAGGGTTACTGTAAACACCAATCAATGTCTGTGCCCCTTTCCACCTACAGGAAACACTCCTAGCTACATGGAACTTTAAATATGAGTGATACATGGTCAAGCTAAACATGAGTGACACATGGTCAAGCCCAATCAATGTCTGTGTCCCTCTTTAGCGACATGAAACACATAAGCAATAAGCACCCTGCTAGCCATTTCATGGGAACTTTAAACATGAGTGACATGTGGTCAAGCTCATCCTGGAAACCCTGGAAAGTTTGGCGCTCTACAATATTTCTCACCTACATCAGCCTCTGGCTATTGTTCAAAGTCAAATCTATGTCTCTCTCTGCTGTTGAATCAGCTGAATATGGCTTCTTCAAATCCAAGCTTACAATAAATTTATTCACTATATCCTCCTGTGTGATCTATGTTACATACATAATCTGTCTTCTGCTTACCATCTGTTTATAAAACAACACAAATCTGAGAAGGTATAGTTCTCAACAGCATGTGTCTGCAAACCCAAACATTTTATAAGACTTCAAAATACCCCATTTCACAGCAAACCTCAGACAGAAGATCACAGAGGGAACCATCCAGGCAGGGGACCCTTTTTTTCCCCCAGACTGTGGGTTAGAGATTCTCTGTGTTGATGATTGGCTGAGCTCAACTCGTATTGACATCCAGGCAGGTGCCTGCCTGTCATTAAGGTTTAATAAGACTCACCACATAGTTCCTCATTAATAGCTGCCCACAGGGCACACTCAGGACCTTTGCATAGAAAGGGAGAGAGCCAGTGAGCAGCAGAGAAGAGAGGGCGGGGTGACTTTAAAAGAGGGAGACAACACTTTCATATGGCTGTACTGATAGAATACTAATAGAGCTGGACACATGTACGTACATGCACACACACTACATATTTGTAAGCCCATATCGTACTTCTCTGGGCTTCACTAGACTGTGCCGCAATCTTCTGCCTGTGAAATTCCAATTCAAACGCCAACCAATTACTTCAATTCAAAGGAAGGAGTTTGAGACTCTCAGTCTAAATATTTGAGCTGAGGGAGTGAGGAGAGTTTTGGGAGTAAACACATTCTCTGTGTAGGCCTGATAATGTCAGGGGTATGTATGTGTGTTGTGCATGCACAGGACTGAGGACTTAGAAATAACTCAAACACCAAATCAAAGGAATGAGTTGTAAATCTACCCTCTAGATACTCACTAACTGCTGAACTCTAAAAAACATCACCCGCACAGCTCCTGAAGCTAGCAGTACCAAAACTATTTTTGTTGATCGTGTTCATGTGCATGAAACTGCAATGTCGGGTGTTTTCTAATCCAAAAACACTCTCCAAAACAAATCTGATTGTTAACCAGCTCCCGTGCTTTCACTGTTGTTTCAGCATGAACAATTTATTTGTCTTTTATTACAGGAAAGCTCAACACTCACCTTATGTAACCTCCGATATGAAACTTTGTGCTGCTGCATTACCAGGGAAGCTTTTTTGGAGATGTGCACTGAGAACCCGTCTCTGATTGTGGGGTGAAGGGGAGTGTTTTAGGTGTAAACACAGCACAGGCATTAGACTTGAAGGGGAAGCACTTAAAAGGCTCTCCCGTTCAGAGGCTGAGATCCGTGAAGGGTAAAAACATGTTAGGCAGCTGGAGTGTAATAAAGACAATTGAAGGTATGCACGTGTCCTGTTGACATTCTGATGGTGGAGCCAAGTCTGTTGAGCTGACTTATCCTCTGGTGATTTTTTTTTTTTATCAGAAGTGGTGACAGCTCCCTTATTTCTGTTTTGCATGGGAACCAATGTTTCACCATTCACTTCAACCAGTTACCCTCAGCCCAACCTGTCATGTGATACAGCTTTGCACATCAAGAGGTGATAATGAGGCATTGTAGTGTCCAGTCTGTCTTCAGTTAACATGAAAGGATGATGAAGAAAAAGTAGGAAACCAAGTTCTCTGTCACAGAAAGAAGTGAACGAGGCAAAACCATAATTAAGACTCTTGGTGAGTAAAGATATTAAGTTTTATTCTGAACTTGCGATGTTGCTTTTAGACCGGTAACTTAACAACTTTTAATGCTAACGCTGGTTATTTAGCGATAGCTTAAAAAAGGTAATTAATGGTTAATATGTTTTAAAGGTTAGCTGTTTGTTAAAAGAAAGACACTCATTCTAGTGATATGCTGCCCCCATTTTTTTTTACAGTATGAATTCTAAAGGTTGCCAATTCTCATATACTGTATAGCACTAAAAAGTAATCTGGGGCTGTGCAGAATCCTAAAATGTTCTTGTCTGGTGATAGGTTTGGATAATTGGTCTGCCATTTGGTGCTGGGCAAGTAGCAGAATTTATCAGGTTTTTTTTTTTTTTTCACTGAAAGCAGCTGGCTGCTGCTGTTGGACATAAGGCTGATGAGAGTAGAGACTAAACCATAATAGTAAAGTTGTTGGCTGCTAAAGCCATGTGTGTTCATCATTCGCTGCAACCTCACTCACAAAACACCAGCGGCGGACTCAGGGTATTTTAGGTGCTGTGGCATATATGGCAGCTTCATGAGAGGCTTAATGAAGTTACACCCCTTCTAGTGGACCATACTTAGAAAAAAATATGAACAGTTGTCAATAGCAAGAAGCAAGTAATCTTTTGATTCTGTTTGAAAATACATATATGATGTTTGTCAGTTTAAAAGATCATTTCACACATCAAGAAAGTTGCAGTTTGTCATAAAACTGTTGAAGTATCAGACTGTGAAGGTACGAAATTAGAAAGACTACATACCCAATGGTTGCATGATGACATCAAGATTTTCTCCCTCCAAAAGCTAATGTTAGCCTCTGATGCTACGATGCCTGTGTGCTTTTGTAACAGGATGTAGTCACACAACAACGGGTCTTACTCGTTCTTTCACTTTGATAAAAGGACCAGGAGGTAATAATGTAAGGTAAGGGACAGCGATGTTTGTGTTGACAACGTATATTGTGCGAGATGAGAGACATAGTTCACTGGGCAGTTTCACACAAAACCAATCTAAACAATGACAAACCTACACAAATTTTGATCCACTGTTAATATAAAAATATCGATTAATGTAGCTGTAAGGGAGATCGTGTCCGTTTGATTGACAGCAGTATCAGTCTGTCACCACCAGCCTATCTGTGGCGCTTTCTCGTGCATCCTTACCTCACACTGAGAAATAAACTGACAAAGAGGCTCTTTACAAACCTATCGGGTGATATAAAAGACTCTACAATATGTCTATGGATATGGCACACTCTACTGTGTGCCTATGTTTATTTTACAGTCTGTAATGGTTACATCTGTCGTTGTTGCGTTACAAAATGTTTACAAAGCAGTTTTGGCCCAGTGTACTGCATGTACATAGATTATGACATGCAATAAGACAGTATCACACACAGTGCAAACAGGCATACAGGCCACTGCATGAGAATAAATCCTGGTTTGTTCTGGGCTGATGTATCTCTTGCTCCTCTGGTTCCCCAGCTGACTCCCCCCCCTTGGTGGCCCAGGGGAAAAAAAAAAGCTAAAAACGAAACAAATTCTGACAGGGACATATTACCCTCTATTGAAAAACACAACAACAAATAAATGTCTGAAAATAAATAAATAATTTGCCCTGAGACTTTCTTTAATGCATGGGGCTTTAGCTTATTCAGAAGTCAAACAATAGATGTAACATTGTCAGACGGAGTTGCGACTGGAGCAACAAAGTGCGTGGGCGTGTGTGAATGACAAACCAGAAAGTGCTTGTTTTTAAAATGTCCCCTCCATCTCACAAACTGAGTAAAATATAGTGCAATGCCACTTCTGCTGAAAATATATGGACATCACATTTTGAGCCATATACAGGGAGCGGATGAGAGAAATGTCACACACATAGCTCACCTGAAAAGGCCAGCACTGTTTCATCGCACTTTTCTTCAGATCCGACCCCCGTAACGGCGCCATTATTTCAACAATTGACATTATTACACTGTGCTCCTCCTTAACCTTACATTCACTTGCATTTTATTTAGACTTGTTATGAGGCTTTACTCCATGCTCTGCCTTCATCTTTGTTTCAAACATCCATCTGATGTTGTTTATTCTTTAATTTAAAAGAATTCTGTTATTATATCTATAATTATAGAGAAGTTTGTAAGATTGAAAAAAAAAATGAGAACAAATTTAAATCTCTCCATTAAATCTGTAGCCACACGGTGAGGACCTCTCAATCGATATTTTCTTCTCCCTATCAGTTCCAGGCGAGTGAGCATGGTAGTGGCATACTATTAGGTTATTACAAAAGCAAATCAGTCAGCAGAATTAATTTTCTTGAAAAATATGAGTCTGGCTAAAGGGAATTAATAACCATTGCGAGGCATGTAGATGCTGAATTTTCATCACTTCTCCCCAGCCATTTCTACATGTGAGCAGAAATCTGTCTGCTTTGATGATGTCTCGCTGTTGTTTATCATGAGGACTGTTCTCTTCAGTGGGCATTACAATGAAGGGGAATTTGCTAACATAAATTCACTTGGAAGTCTGATAAGCAATGCAATCTAGCAGAGGAAAAATAAGAAAAAAAAATAAGCGGAAACTTGTGCTTTTATAATGCATATTCACCACTCATGAAAGACAATTCCCTCATACACTGTCATTTAACTAAATCTGCTATGCTTCGTTGTGTGTGGGGAATTTTGTACTGACTGTGCATGTGTACTGTAAACCATTTATGTGCTTGATCAAGATGAATGTCTTTATCTATCTTCTATCTACAAAGACAAGGGGTGATCAAGCATGGAGCAGCAATGTGTAGAGAGATGAAAAGCTTGTGTGCTCTTCAGGGTGCAGTGGCGCTGAGAGAGACTGGAGAACTGTGGGTTTTAAAGTAACCGGAATGGCACAGACAAAACATAAAGTGTCAGGTTAGGAAAACATTTCAGACATTCACACAAGCCGTCCTTCTCCAGTTTGAAAATTGCCCGGTGGCAGCTCGTTCTAGGCTCTAATTTCAGCTGACAAGTGCTGAAATTTTAACTGGCCACAGGAAACACACTATTTGGAAAGTTCAGTGTTGGTTCTGTCAACTGTCAGGTGACAATAAGTACTATTAACACTCAGCACTGGTTTATTTGCTTTATCTTTGCATTGTACGCTATAATACTGTATATCCATGAGTTAATTTAATCCTAAATCAAATACCTGACCACATTTCTAAACACACATCTAAAATGAACCCTGACCATCATCAGTACTGTAAGAATCACTTGAACCTCATGGTTGTTTTAGTGATATAATTACTTGAGTGCCAGAATATTTTTAGTTGTGGACCGTTTTAATTTAAAGGATGAGGCTTGCTTTACTCTGAATATTTTTATCGCCAACAAGACCCCCCCCCCCAAAAAAAAAACGACTTCTGAAAACCTCATTTTTTCTTAAAAAAAAGGTCATCAAACTCACAAAAAGTATTTGTCTGAATCATCTGGGCATTGCAGTTTTTTGAAAATGTTTTTGCTTTTTCCGGTCTTGGATTAATCAAATGAAGGAAAATATTCTTGGTGCAACAGTGTGGCTTATTGTTTATTTAAAGACATGGGCCACCTGAAGAATTCATACTCCAAACACCATATGACCAGAATAAAGGGCTGTCCACACCAAGAAGGATAACTATAAAAATATCTTTCTAAAATCTTTCTAACTCAAGTGAATGGTGGAGTCCACACCACAAAGCTGCAGTCTGAGTCCACCATCCACCTGAGTCTGAATAATTTTAGGAAGATATTTTTATAATTACAGTTCTTGGCTTGGATGTTAAGGCAGTTCAATTTTGGAGCCAAAAGCAAACACAACCTGGAGACTGAGAATGGTTTAGGACGGTTGATTGTGATTTGTAGATGGCAAGCTGAAAGCTTGGCTGAAGTGGTCTGGATTCTGGCTGAGGAGGGCAAGGTATGGCAGAGCAGAGCAGGCAGAAGAGCTGATGGCTGAACAATCTGATCGGGTGGCAGAAGATGGCGACAAGACTGGTCGTGACTGGTTTTCTGGTGGCGCTGGCGAGGAGAATGTGAGACAGAGAGAAAATGACATCCAGAAAACACTGAAAACGAAGAAACGGCGAATGTACAAAACTAAGAAAAATTGACATCCATACCGCATGAGAGACTGAATGATCTGGCAGAGTCTGGGTGTCCGAGCCTGGGTTTTATACTGCAGTGGCTTGATTAGTGGATGAGGTGCAGGTGAGCAGGATCAGCAGCTGCAGTGGATCAGGTTGATTGACAGGAGGAGGGAACCAGCAGGCCACACCCAGAAACACACAGAGACAGACTGAGAACAAACATGAAACACTAAGGAGGGGAAAGAACAGGAAACACAAGGAAAATGAGAGGCAAAGCCAAAACCCTAACAGTGGACAGCCCTTAATAGCTAACTAATGCTAACTGTAGCTGCCATTAGCTACATATCTCACTTAGCTAACTTGAGTCTGCCTGGAATGGAAGCTCAGAAGATCAGGGGAGTGCTGGTGGTTACTCTGCTATCACTGGAGCTTTGGACTGCTGGGAGGAGAGGACTCGAGCGGGCAAATTATCCTGGCCAGACAGGGACCAAACACAGTCTCCAAGACCGTCACAGGACAGTTTGACAACAGGGAATACAGTAGCAATCCTACCAGGATTCTGACCCTGGAAATGATGAAGACACAGCAGGCAGGGACAGGAAAGCACAAAGCTGGAGAGGAGCGAGAGGCATCAGCAGCAGGGAAAAACAACTTGTTGAGTCAGAATTTTTTCACACATTAATCTGTGAATCAAGGCGTTTTTTTCAACCAAACCAGAGTTCTTAATTGTTGGAGCAGCTGAAAGACTAATCAAGACTTTTTTTTTGGTGAGTTTTATTTTGTTTCTGTTAGAATCAAATGTCTTTTGTGAGGAGTTAACAAGACAATTAAGCTAGTCGTAGTTCGATAAAAGAGAGAACAGGAGTAGCTTTTTTATTAGACTGAAAAAGCTAAGAGAGCTTGTGGAAATGTAGCTAAATCAGGGTCGCTGGTTAGCATGCTGACTATTGTAGATACCTGCAACACAATATATAAGCATCTTTGACATAATGCCAAAAGTATTATTTCTTCACATTCTGTCAAGTTCATTCTGTATTAATGATTTAATCTAAAATTCTTATATATATTAAGTGCTAGTTTGGACCATTTCATTGGACTTGATGCACATGTTTACATGTTTACTGCATGTTTTTTGAAAATTAAAAAAAAAAAAAGCCCCACTCACATGAAGAAAATATCCTACAACACAGGGAAATTGGAACAAACAGCCACACTGAGACTAAAACAGGCTCCCTTGTAATTTCTTCCACTGCACTGAATGGAAGTAGAATTATCTAGTATCTAATGGGTCTTATCTCATCTATGGGGAAAGTTGTAATTGAGGTCAGATAGTGTAGTGCTGTCAACACTTCCACTTCTGCGGGTGTACTCGCTTTTTCTAACTTCAAACACTGACTATCAGACTATGAAACACAGAGTTGAAAGTACTGTACCTGAGGTCAAAAACATTAACAGAATAGGAATATTACTATGCAAGCTGCATAGGTAACTAGTGTTTAGGCTTCAGGGATACTACTGGGCTTTCTGATTAAATGTGCTCATGCGTTCTGTCCTTATTTCCATCATACAGATGAGGTCTTAGTTAATAAGAATGCAACACCATGCTCTTGCTGATACTGTGGATAGTGTGCGTAGGACAACAGCAAATTTGCATTCAACAGCAGCAGATGTTGTCATATGCTTAACTTCACTTAATCATCTCTGCAGAGTCATGCAAAAATATTCCTTGTGTCGACTGTAGATCAAAGAATGACACCTACTGTCCCCCAAAACCAAAAGGGACACTTTCTTCGTGACTTACTCATGGGATAAATTTGTGTCTCACGTCTTTAACTATAACTATTGCACATTTCCTGAACCCAGACACCTAACCGGAGAAAGATTTAATGACTGCATTTACATACATGCAGTGTGTATTGATCCTTCTAAGATCCTGTGCTGTCAGCACAATCTGAATCACCACTATCAACATTAATGTCATAACATACCAGTTTTAGAGACAGGCGAGTAATGGCACCACAAACAACTTTAATGGCACACTTAGCTTTTAGCTATTGTGCATACAAAACAACCTGCAGTGGTGTGAGCAGCACACATGGCTTTATATGTAAATATTATATAGGGGTATCAGGATTTATATTTGTCAGGTTAAGCTTGTGCTGGATACAATTTACAAATCACATACTGATTAGGGAGAAGAAAATGTCCACTGGTGTGGGTCAATATGATTTTTTGCTGCTTTGAAGTTGATTTTCTTTTCTTACCCCATAAAAATTTAAATATGTTATGGAGCCAAGCTCCCCTTAAAGCTTCAGAAAATCAAATTAATCACTACTATGTGAGAATTAGAGTTTATGGCAAAGCCAATAGAGGTGAACCATAGCTGTAATTGCCATATAATACTGCAGCAAGACTCGTTGGAAGTGAAATGTGAAAACTGCCTTGCCATCATTTTCTCCCTCATATATGTGATTTCATGCAAATGTTCTAAAGCCTTGGAAAAAGGCTCAGTTTTTATAATGACTTTTTATGCCACATTTCACTATTAGAGATAGGAGGTGGCCACTGCCTTAAGGCCACATAGAGGCTCAAAGGTAGGAAATCTTATACACTGTACTTATGCAAAAAAAACCGATGCTGATGTGCTGCATATAGTACAATGTTTATGCTGGGGAAAAATTAATTGAAGGCACTGCTCTTGACTGTAGAAATAAATTGCTGTTGTTTGTCTTGAGCGTATTAATGCCATGAGCACATTACAACAAAGGGGGGAAAACATACTAACAAACAAAAACATATTTTCTTATTACAGCCGAGTAATATCTCGATTGTTTCATTTTTTTGTAGACTGTTCAATTAGTTGCATTAAAAACAAACAGTTGCATTAAAAACAAACAAACAAACAAAAATCGCGATAAGCAATCACTAGTTGCAGAACAATGACCCTCCTATGCAGGACAATCCGTAGACCTCCCTGTCAGTCGACATCACTAGTAAAGGAATAGTTTGGATTATATGATGTGGGATTGTATGAAATACTTATTGATAGTCATTGAATTAGATGGCAGTTTGCACATCCCCAGTCAGGAGAAGCAGAGAGGAGTACTAGCATGGAAGCTAAGCTATCTGCATCTGAATTATTCTTTTAAAACACCAAAGTCACACAATAACACAAACTAACATATTTGAGGCAGCAGTGGACCAGCAGCTCCCATTTATCACAATGTAAAATTGCTGTTTTTGCTCATTAAGTTTGGTTTATTTAGAGAGAGTGACATTTGGCTTATATCATGACAGTTTCCCATCAGAAAAAGTCTGTCTGACAGCGAGGTAGGGCAGTGAAAATATTCTAAATATATAGCATACACTTAAAATTATATTGATATTTTTATTGGGCCTTTTTTTAAGTGGCTAAAACACCTTGTTGCTGAGCTTGTCCACAGCAGTACATTACTTAGCGTTCCTGCTGGTACTCTTCTAAGTTCATCTAATGAAGGTAAAACACTGACTATAGATCAGTACCCCATAAAACACCACATCAAATAAACTGAACTTCCCCTTTAAGAACAGTTGATGGCCATACTTTGGAAAAGAATACTGTACTTATCAGGGACACTGTTTAAACATGGTCCATCAATTACTTTGACATTTGCTTCTGAAAAAATTCAGGGAAACTGACATTTTCCTGTGCTTTTGAGTACCATTCACTGTATTTTGGTGGTGGCAGATGTGTCAGCAATGATGACTTAAAACCTCTCTCTAATAAAATGACTTTGCTCTATGCCCTTTGAGATAAATGGGTAAATATAATTTTGTTATGTGAATGAAGTGACCTGACGCCTTCACTGTGCTCAGGGTCAGTATTTAACAAAAATCAAAGAACATTTCAGATTTTCTCAATTAAAGTTGTAAATCTAAAAAAGAACAGCAACATGTACAAAAACATCTCATCATACTCTAATTTCTCTCTCTTCCATGTATTTTTGTAAGTCCATCTCTCTTGGGAATGTCTTGTACAGTGTGGCTGTTTAGACAGTAGCGCACATTTAAAAAAAATCTCTCCATCTCTCCTGCACTCAATCTATCAGGTTGCCCGCTCATGTCAAGCTGTCGCGTGGCAGCGAACTCATGAATGACTGATCGCCGTCTGAGGTACGCAGAGAGGGAGGTGCTGCCAAGACAGACCCCTCCGTGGCAGAGGCAGTAGTCGTGCACGTCAATCAGAGCTCCCCATGACCTTGTGTCACATCAAACAGCTCCACTGCTGTAATACAGAGGACACACAGTGGAGGCCCTTTCACCACAGCAGTCGGCAAGGAGCAGTACTTTCTTACAATGGACTAAAGTCAGAGGTAAGGAATCCATGTGTTTGTTTTTAAAACACCTGACTTGTATAGACTTTAATTTATGTTGTTGGTCACTGGTGATTTTTTAATCTACATACACCTAATTTTTCCCCATACTTGTCTACATTACAGGCCTGTGTACTTTATAGTACACTAATAAGACATAACAAGCCATACTTAATATCAAATAATATGTTCTTTATTGGACCCTTATTAGACTTTATTGGAGGGTAATTAGGAAGACATTACAACAGAACTGTACGGTAAACTAAATCACATATCTGCTACTTCCCCATTAAAAAACACAACATGTGAACCAGTTCTTTCAAGTTAAGGCCAAAATTATTGCATTAGAGTATAACTTTGTCTGTAGGTTACTGCACAGACTAATACTACAGGTAGATAATGTGATTTGATTGGCTGCTCTGCCAGCTCAGGGGTGTGTGTCTCAAGGAGAAGATATCTGATTTCACTTTATTTTACAGTACAGTTTGGTTATAATGTATGCCTAATTATCATGAAATAAAGCTTAACATGGGTCTTAACAGTGGCAAATAATACATTTTAGTTTGCAGTACAGTTCTATTGTAAAATATTATACTCTAATCAAGTCTAATCAGGGTTGAAAAGTGGGAAAGAATACGCTTAATTTTACAGTACAGTTCTGGCATAATGTGTCCTTCAGTACCCTCAAATAAAGCTTAATATGGGTCTAAGAGTGGGAAATAATAGTTTACAGTACTTTTGCAATGTGCCCCTAATTAGCCCCTAATCAACTCTAAATGGTTTAATGCTGTCTAATAAAGAACATAATGTATCTAGTTTTTGTCTAATTTGATGCAAGCTACAGCTTGTTGTGTCTTATTAATGTACGGTAAAATTGTTGTCTTTGTTCATAGCTGTGTGTCCATCACTGTGTAAGTACATTGAGAGCAATAAGACAAGCGGAATCAAACTCCTCATATGTACATACACTTGGCCAATGATGTCATGAATGTCATTTCATATATTATAAACAAATAGCTATTCATCCATAAAACAGGAACACCTGCACCCATTTATTTAGTGGTCACTTCAAAATTGAAATTATGGCTTTAGGGTACTACCCTGATAGAAGTAATTAGCTGTCATAAGCACACATTTATCTGTTCTCTGTTCAAACCCAATGTCTGGGGGGACAAATCTGCTGTAGCCAGCACAACAATTACCTAGCTAAATGCATTATTATGATTTATTACACCATCTTTGTTTCAAATATGAATTTTGACTGTTTGTTTGTATAATAGATCAAAAGCATATGCACAGTATGACTACTGAGCATTATCACTATGACTTGACAAATTTTTTTTTTTTTTGCTTGCTAATCATTTCTGTAGCTACAGTACCAAGACAACTCATCTAACATTACCCGCTGTGGAGAACAAGGCTGTAGATATGACATTTAAAGAATACATCTAAAACAGAGGGTGAGCCAAAGGCAGGGGAAGAGTGTGAACCTTTTAGAACTACATCTAACATTGGTGTTACTGCACAGTCAGTGATATCAGGGTTGGCGCTGGAAGATCTTAAGCGTGTTCAGATAAATTTTGACAATAAGCCAGAATTAACTGTCAGACAAAACACTGGCTGCTGTGGAAGGACGCAAAAAAAAAAGTTGCTTAGCAACAAGCAACTTTTTTTTTTTTTTTGCTTGGTGGGAAATAAAAGCACAGTTTTCCAAATAAATCCAAAGAATCAGTGTTTGTTCATCCAAAAATACCGGGTGAAATGTAAAATAAAAGCAACTGTGGGATAAAATACTCTCTATATATTTATTTTCAGATTGTTGCTTATAGTGTTTAGAAATTTACACTTGAACAACACAAGAAAATGCTTAGTCCAGACATTTGGGGCCCTTTTTCAACTTTGAGGCCCTGAGTGACCTATGCCCTTCCCACCTCTATACCCTAAAGTCTAAAGTCACTGCCTCTCTCCAACACATTTAGGTTAAAGCACACACATGTACACAAACATACATACATACACCCCAGCAGTTGGACATCAAAATGATGTGTAACTCTTGATTCTATTTAAGATAATATAAGACATTCAGTTGACTTAAAAGTTACAAGTTACAACTTAATGTTTTTTATAAAAAAACAAACTAAAGAAGGAAAGAAAAAGAGTCTTTTGAGCTTGCTTGTTTCAGGGTCAAGTCAAGTCTATTTGTATTACCCAACCTTCTTCAGCAGTTCCAGACTCTGCGCAAGTGCTTACACTTTAGAAATGAATAAAAAGATTTATATAAAAATAACAATAACAATAACGATAATGATAATGATAATGATAATGATAATAATAATAAAAACTTTATTGAAAGGCAGATAGTCTATTGTTATAGTCTGGATATGACAGTCACAAAACGGTGGAATTATAACCCAGCAATCAGTCGTCCAATACTGATAAGCAGTAATAAAGGCGGTAAAATGTCCAATAAAATGAGACTAAAATGAGTATAGATAAATAAATGCGTCATATAATGTCAATGAAACAAGTCCATTATCAGCTGTTCACATCACTCCAAGTTAAAGGTGCCAGGTAGGTTGATATAGGGATTAGCTGACATGGCTTTAGGGATGCCACAGCATGCTGTAATCTGCTGTGACGGATGTCCGAGCAGGAGGCTCGGTAGGGAGTAGGGTAGCTGGAAAGATGGAGGAGGATCCGCTTTTCTAAACAATCAACAAAGAGAAGAGCACAGAAAAGACCCAGGTCACCATGACTGGAGGTGTCAGCAGGTCTTGTGACAGACATGGGCCCAGGTCTTTTGGCAACTTTTGGCCCATGACATTACAATTTCTCAGCCAACTTTATGGTCATAGCTGAGCATATTCAGCTATGTTTTTGTGCAGTGTTTTACAGGTGTTCAGACCTAGTGTTTACTGACTGAATTTAACCTGATTTAACTATTTGTCTACACATTACTACACATGCTGTTCTGACAAGGTTGAGAGAGAGGAAGAGAGGAGAGGAGAGGAAGAAGGAGGTGAGAGGAGATCAGAAGAAAGGCAAGAGGGTGGTTATATGGCCACCAGATCTGGACCATTCATTGCTGTATTGGATCAGGTGTAAGTGGATTGTGTGGCTCATCACTGGACCAGACCTATTTTGTTATGTGCATGGAGGAGGGAAGGTCAAAATATCTTGGAAGTAAGAGAAAATGTTATTAGTAGCAACTTAGAGTGTCATCAGCATAGGAGTGAAAATTAAGATAAAAAATCTAATTAGGTTCAGAAAGCAGGAGAATAAGATAGAGAAGAAAAAAAGGAGAAGAGAAGTGGAACTGGTGCAGAGCCAAGAGGAATGCCAGGAGTGGAGATGAATAGCATACCTTATGAAATATTGTGATATATTGATTAGATACCACTCTGGTTACAGACAGAAAAAAAAAAAGTTAAATTAAAACATAATGCTTGACCATGTTGAAGGCTTTGCAGCTGAAGAAGAACACAAGTTGAGCTGAAGTCAGTGATGCAAAAAAGATGAGGTTATGGATCTGCTTTTATTTACTATAGGTTCACTTAACAGTCAATTACATTCTCACTAATCTTGCCTATATCATCTGGGGATTTCTAAATCCAAGGTAGTTGCTTGAACAGCATAGAGAACAAACCTACACCCCTTGCATTTTTTTCAAGGGCACACCTTACCTGAAATGAAGCTCTGCCTTCATTCTGCTTGGTAGTAAGCACACAGTGTCACTGCCCCAGTATAGAGGGCCACAATAAATACTCTGGACTGGTTTGGAAACAGAGTTTTTTTGTTTGTTTGTTTGTTTGTTTTTGTTTTTAACTCTGTATTTGTGTCTGCCTAGTTTTAGCAACAAGAGCTTGGAGAATGTCATCAGTATCTACTGAGCAAAGTGTTTCAAGGCTGACTTGTGACTCTATATTCCCACTTTAGCATAAAAATGTATCTTGATTGAAGAGCATTTCATATCAAGCTACAAGGATCGTTGTTGAGGATGAATAGCAAGATGGTAAAAAAAAGTTTTACACTGAAAGAACTGAGACCGTTTCAGTCACAGACCCACAGTGGTTAACACTGTAGTCCTTTTACTGCAAAGGCCTTGATTGGTTTCTAAAAAATTTTTTCAGAACTTTCTGAAAAGAAACTACAACTTCAGCTCTCTTGATGGCATCTCAGGTTAAGCTGATGTGCTTGACAGGCCTTGGCTTGTGCTCCTCTTAGTTTATTCAACAGTGCAATTATTCTAAGCGTATGAACATCTTTCAAATTCCGACTCATAGCCTTGAGTTACTGCTATTGAATGATGTGTGAGGTTGAAGAACATTCCAGCTTTCAGAGAAATAGCAGTATTCACATACACTAGACAATTTAAGAACGAGAAGCAACTGAAATTCAGTATGGATACTTATGGCATATATAAACATCTAACTATATGCACAAGCTTAATAAGAATGTGGTAGGTTATTGCACTTTCTCCATTTGTGAGCTGTGGCTCTAGAATTGTGTTATGAACACAAAATGCTGATATTTCCCCCTCACACATTCTTAAGATCTCGTTGAAATAGGCTGCTATGCAATAAATTGCCTCTGCGTTACGAACAAGCCCTTCACCTCACACACACATACACAACGTAATGCAATGCCTTGGTAATATTATATGACTAAAGAAACTCTCTTTGGGAAAATAACTGGATTTTACCTCCCCAATAATGTCTCCAAGGGGCATAGAGAAAGATTAATGTGGTAAATATGAAAGACTATTTTTAGGTCTCCTGGACTGCTTAGCATTGAGTCAGTCTGCTCCACAATGTATCACAAAAACTAACATTAAATCTGATGAGGAGAATCATTTTTTTATTTCTCACATTCCCACAGAATAGAATAGAATAGAACAGAATAGAATAGAATGGAATAGAAAGCCTTTATTCTCATTGTACAGAATACAACAAAATTATACTGCCCCTGATCAGTGCAAGAAAAAAGAGACATATACAAAAATATATAAAATATATGAAAATACATGGGAACAAAGAGAACCGCAAATGTGCATCCACAGCCAAATAAAGGTAGTAAGTCCTGGCAGCTGTAGGCATTATGCACTTTATAAAGCTTTACAAACAAGAACACACACAAAAACAAATTAACCAGAGAGCCATGAGCCATTGTGTCTGTGTGTTTTTTGTGCACATTCATGACTGTATGATGAAGAACCTCTGTGATTCACAGTTTTTGAAAAACCTTTTTCATTTATGGACAGCAGTGGCCACAGGTGTTATGTTTTTAGGTCATTCCATTTTTGTGAACATTGTCTCTCGAGAACACCTTGAAGGAATTTCTTTAAACTTTGCATAAATGATTGCTTGGACTCAAAGATGAACTCATTATATGTCGGTGGTCAAAGGTCAGGGACACTGTGACCTCATGTCCATCTTGTTCTTGTGAAGGCTCAGGATATCTCAGGATACTTGGAGGGAATTTCTTCAAACTTGGTTCAATGGATTCAAGGATTAACTAATTATATTTTGGTGGTCACAGGTCAAGGGTCAAGGTTGCCTCAGTAAACACATTTTTGACCACAACACAAGTATTCAATCTCTAATATCTAATATGATAAAATGATGATGACATTATATATCCAAAGGTCAAAGGTAAGCTTCACTGTGACATCATCATGTTCAGCTCTCTGTTGGTCCTCACTACTCTGTGCTGTAGTTACAGGTCAATTTAGTGGTAACTTCCATATTAAATTCCTTCAAAGTCTTCACTTCATACATTATATAAGCCTGGACAGACATGGATGTAAACTGTAACTTGACTAGTTGGTGGAGACATACAGCTGCATGGCAGTAATTCTATTTTTTGACTCTGCTCTGAAATCATGTTTCAGCTAGGGACAATGTACTGTATGTCGGGGTCATGCTAATGTTAGCAGAACTTCTCTGCTGGTTGAATCTGGCACTTGTGGGGTTGCAGTAGGTGCTTCACCATCTGCTGCCTGGCAGGGATCTGCCTTGTACCGAGTGTACTAGTTCCTTCATTCATTTCCTCTCATTGGATTTCAAAGCTTTCAAGCTGCGTTGTTGTTTAGGTGAATGCACGGATGTGAAAGAGCCGCAGTGACATAGAATCTGCAGATAGTTTCAACTGGCAGGGTCCCTTTGAAGGAGATCCCGTTGCCTGCCAGAAGATAGGATCAAATCAGCACAGATTATCAAGTCGTGGTACTTTACAACCCCTGCTGGGGGACTGTGATCTAGCTGTGGGCTACAGCAGTCCCAGTCATATCTGAAAGTCTTTTCTACCCACATACTGCAGAAGATGAACAGAGAGATAGGAGCTGATATACTTCAGATGTCTGTCAAATGGCCGAGATAACCGGGCTTGCCTGTAGCCTGAACAAAACGCCGGGGCAGTGTTGCTTGATGTGAATTGTTGTATTGATTTGTGGACAACAATGTTTTATTGATATGTGGGCAATGATGAAAGCTGGATTTATCGGGAAATATTCACACCATTGCACAGTTGTGCACAGAACTGCCACTGTTGTGTGTTACTGTATGTTTTAATTTTCCTTTTTATAAAAACATCTTTACTGTGTAATCTTAAATACTGATGATGTGTCCTTTTTAATCTCTGATATATGATGATGCAGTCTGTCTGTCTGTAGTCGGGGCCTCTGTTTATTTTATGATGTTTAAAAGCACTTAAGTGATTATGAATTATAACTGTGGCCACTTTGTTGTGCTGTACTAGCTTTTCTGTTTGTCTTTGTTTATATCAAACTCATTAATTAAAACACTCAAGTCACAGTCAGTTTTATTTACATAGCCAAATATCACAAATCACAAGTTTGTCTCAAGCGGCTTAACAATCTGTACACCCTCTAGTCTTAGAGCCTTGATTCGGATAAGGAAAAACTCCCCTCAAAAAACCTTTAACGGGGGAAAAATGAAAGTAACAAGCAAAAGAGGAGAGGTCTGAACAATCATAAAAGACATTGATTTTCAAATTTAGAAGATGGAATAATGACAATTTTTATATCTGGCTATAACTCTGAATCCAATACTAAAATTATTTCCAACATATACAACTGTTTTTTAAACAGAAAATCAGAAGAGGCGCTGTATATTAAGGAGAAATGGGACAGGGAGAGTTATAGGGTTCTCTCTGGGGAGGAGTTGCATATAGTCTGCCAAATACAGTAGAAAACTAGAAATCCTCTTATTTGGAGGGAATTCTGTTGGAAGAGTTTGTTCAATTTTTCATTACCCCTCTGCAGAAGTGGCACTGAACTAGTAATCGGATTGTTGGAGACGATGCCAGGTCAACAGTGCGGCTCATTATCATATATTTTGTCCTGTCCTGTTCTAGCCACCTACTGGAGGAATAACCATCAGACTTTAGAGTTAGAGTTTAGAGTTATTCAGAACTTCTGTCCTTTTTAGATTCAATGCTCTAAACCTATGCAATATCACACAAAAGTTAGAGACCTTATGACAATCGTGCTTGCTGCATTTAAAAAAGCTAGTGGCTGAAGCATTCCCTGATTGAGTACTGGATAGACAGTTCATCAAATATATACAATCAGGCCCCTAAGACAAGACTTATGTGAGTCATATATGCATAACTTGAATATTACCTTTCCTCCCAGTTGGTTTTGTTCTGTAATGTACATAGTTTAGTGGACAGACAGAGGAGGGACCAACTCATTCTTTTATAAGTCACAAATAAGTCTGAAGTCTGTGCACTTAATGCCCAAATCAAGACTGAGAAGTCCTGAGTCAATTGTATAATATACATAAGATATTATAAGGTTGGTTTTGGCAGAGAAGTTAAATAAGTGTTCCATAAAGCCCTTGTTGGATAGCTACCATCCTACAGCTCAACTATGCTGGACTGCAACACTGGACCCTAACAAATTTGCTCAAATGACTGGTTTGTGCTGAATACAGTCTGAATTTGGAAAGTCAGCCTTTTCTTTTAGTGCCCTAAATTCTTGGAAAAAATCAATACACTTCTAACCTATGGACACTTTAAAACCATTGATTACAAAGCTCCCTGCTTCATTGTGTAACTGTTTTAACTGAGCTTTACTGTTTTTGTTTGTTTTTATTTAATTCTCATGTGTGCTTGGTCGTATTTATTTTTAACCTTTTTAAACTAAACATCACTCTAAATAAAAGCAAACTCAGTGATTCGTTAAATTCAAATAAAGGTTTTAAATGAAATTCTAAAGTCAAGACCGACAAGTCCTGAGTCAAGTCCTAAGTCCTAAACTTTAACCAAATATGATGGCATTTTAAAAACAGACACACAACCAAGATGGAAAATGTTGTGTTTCCATTTGCAGTTCATTTTTGGATGAGCTCACTAATGTAACTGTATTTCTTTTTGGGCAATGTCCTTTTCATACACGGCAAGTTACTGTATCAGACTCAGCACCACCACCCCCTCCACAACCCAACAGCCATTAACCAAATGATTCTGTTAACTTCTCTCCCTTGCATTCAGAATGAACCCTCTAAAAAAGTAAAGACATTCATACACAAGAAGCTACATCATTGGACCAAATTTTCAAAACATACCTCCATACCCTTCTGGGGTCTACCATTATTTGATTTCTTTCAGTGTCCTGTCCTGATCCATCCTGTAGGAGATCTCCTATATAATATAAAGTCTTTAATGTAAGTTCTTAAAGTTTCTGACCTGCAACTTGCATGCTATTGGATTGGTTCAAACAAAATGGATCTGGGGAAATATGTGTTTACTTTCAGAGGATGAGAAGTGTTAATGTTAGTTGATTCAGCAAATGAAGGACAATGAATTTATCAGTGGTTCACTTTTTAACATTTTTTTCATCTTGGGGTTTGGAAGAGATGGAGTATTTTCAAGTCAAAAGGCTCAAGTCCAGGTGAAGTCACAAGTCACTGGTGTTTTTGTGACATAAAACCCTAAAAAAAATGGGGCCAAAATGATGCCACAACACTCATTAAAAAACTTGGAAATAACTCTGGCCTCAAGGTCCTGTTGAGTCATGAAATGATGACAAGAATGAAGCCCACTGGAGGAGGACAAGGTCTGTGCAGAGAGTTTGTTTATTGTGTCTTGCAAGCAGAACGCCGACAAACCCCAGACGATCCTGGGATCAGACTGAACAGAAACACTCATCACACCTCATTTTATACTGTTTGGAGTCTCTGGAGAGTCTCCTCCTCCTTTTGACATTTCAGCTCACATTCAAACCTATTTGTGTATAGCCATCCAGCCTGCTAGGTATTTTTCTCATAGGCCATAGCTGGCCAGGACTACTAGCCTTAGGTTTAAACACATTCAATGAGTGTTTTTTAAAACGGCATAAACATGACATAACCTGACATCATACAACGTAATACACACACATAGATGATCATTTCCCAGTGTTTGACTGTATCTGGTTGTGTCAGCAGCTCTGTGCATGATCATGATGTAATGTTATTCATTTTTATCACTTCTATCAGTTCAGCTGGCCTGCTTGGCCATTGCTCACGGAGAACTTGGTGTGTGACTGAGCAGATACATTTTGAAGGTCGTTGCTGAGACATCCTGAATAGTGAGATGATGTCATGAGATGATGTCTTACCCGCACACACACAGCACGCTGACACTTCCAAAAAATAATATACAACAGTGTTAAAGTCCAAGTTGAGTTACAAGTTGTTGTACAGTCATCACATTTGTGACTTGAGTCTGACAAGAGTCCAAGTCATGTGCCTCCAGTCCACATCTCTGCAGACAGACAATAGATGTCATGTGTACAGCATAAACTAAAATAGTAAAATTGCAGTATGGACAAGGATGATGACAAAATTATACATAGATTTCAAACGCATATGAAGAATATGGATGCAGGAGGATGTAAAGCAGCTCCAAGCATACCCTTCATGCAGATAGGAGAATAGAAACACACACACACACACACACACACACACACACACACACACACACAGGGGGAGTCGGGCAAGACAAGGACAACATGCTGACAAGGGAGAGGGAGAGAGAGAAGAGGGGAGGCAGAATTTCCTAAAAGATCCAAAATATCTGAAATGAGGCACCAACAGTCAGGGGACAGAGAGAGGTCCCAGGGCAGCTGATGGTTCAGTACAGAGAAGCTGTGAAAAAACAAGGAAGAGAAAATAGAGAGAGAGAGAGAGAGACAGAGAGAGAGAGACAGAGAGAGAGAGAGAGATAAGCACACAGCTTTGACGCTCATGTGCTTGTGGGACACAAACAAAGAGAGGGTTAGAGAGATGCAGGGGTTTTCAAGAATTTACAGTATTCTTGATTGCACGACAAACATAGACTACGTGTACTTGGCTTGAAGGGGCAGTAAGCGATTCTGGAGAAAGATGGTCGATTGCTGAGTCTCATTCCCAGGGGCCTCATTGCAGAAACGTTTTATGTCTGAAATCCTATCTCATCCCAGTTAAGGATGACATTTAAGTTTTTTGGTATTAAACATGTTTCCTAACTGCTTTAAGAAAAAAAAAAACCTATCTTATCTTAGGATAGGAATCTGGCTATAACATAGCCATCCTGAACAATTTCCTCAATTGGGAATCCTAAATTGTGATGGCATTGACCCTGTCCTAATGTCAAAATAATTGCCAAAATTGGCAGCACCAGTAGTGTTAGGTCTGTATGGCAGTGACAATGAGGAAGTGGAGCAAGATGAACAGTGAAACATTATGATTGAAATGCTACACAAACCATATAATGACACTTTAAATTTCCCAAACCACGTATTACAGTTGTTCTCAATCGTTTTGGATCATTTTTCCAAACAACTCTATTGTATGTTTGCAAAAGGTAGTAACTCCCCCAAAACATTTCATTCATTCTTCAGAGCTGAGTTTTTGTGTCAGTAAATTGGTCAATGCCACAAAATCAAAAGTTATTTTGTCATAGTGTGAGCCGCACTGGTCAATATGTTCAGATGATTTTCCATCTTTCTGGTGTTTTTTTTCACCGTGGCAGTCAACTCTGGAAATATTTTGTCTAACTGACTGCTACTTTATTTTGTATCATACTGAGCTTTTTAGAAACAGATTTCAACAGTAGGTAAAAGTTTATTGGGAAAAATCCATACTGTACAATACTGTAGTACACAGAAAGACAAGCACATTTGTATAGTAAATGTATTTTTCGCAGTGTGTCATGAGTACTGTATACAGAGAAATCACCTTAGATTTTTCATGTTAAGTTCTGTAGAGAACAGAATATGTCCCTCAAAAAACCCATGTGATCTATAGTTCATCACTGTCACCTGGTAGGTCATTTTCCAAGTTTGCAGACATCAGAAACATAGCTATGTATTGATTATATGTGTATATATGACAGATTTTGATAGTCAAATGGATCATTTTGCATATGATGGCTCAAATAATGTAAGAATATTTAAGAGCTGTTCAGAATTTGACAATTTACCGGGGATTCAACTCATCAGTTGCATGTTCAAATGGTCATTGTGCAAATTGTAGACAACTGTACTTACTCTTTTGCACACATGTACCAAAACATGCACAATTTACTTGGATGAAAGGGAAATTCAAATCTCTTGTGAACAACAAACTAATTGTTCAGAGATTTGAACTTGAGTAATTTTAATTTGAGGAATTGAACCAAAGCGAAGGAGAAAAACTGTAATGGGTATACAGCACCAGTCGAAGGTTTTGGCACGTCTTCTCATTCAGTGTTTTTTCTTCTTATTATTTTTCTACATTGTAAAATACCACTGGAGACATCAAAACTATGAAACATGGAATTACATAGTAAGCAAAAAAGAAAAAAAAAACAAAAAAAACACCATGTTTTATATTTTAGATTCTTGAAATGGAAAAAAAAGAGTCTTACACACTTTCATCTGCACCTGCAGTCAATTTAAATCTTTGATTGCAAGTGTAAGTATTTCTGCTTTTTATTGTCAGCCTATGGTCTTCTTTTATGCACCTGTCGACCCACAAGTTTTTTTTTAGATTCTTCAGAATAGCCACCTTTTGCTTTGACGACAGCTTTGCACACTGTTGGTATAACCTGAAGCATTTCTTATAAAAATAAAGTAAAAAATAAAGTATTGAATGAGAAATGTGTCCAAATGTTTGACTGGTACTGTAAAAAATTGATCAGTGTGCTGCATCTGTTAAAAAAAAAAAAAAAAAAAAAAAAAAAAAAAAAACCCACAAAAAAAAAAAAAAAAAAAAAAACCTTTTAATAAAAAAAAA
>JAJHUR010072701.1:0-13820 GCA_027495735.1 Lutjanus campechanus | reverse complement strand
TGCACCTTTTAAAAAAAAAAAAAAAAAAAAAACTAAAATTGAACCCTAGCAAGTGAAGTGAAATGAGACAGCCGTTGTCATGGATACAAGCAGTTTCATGTACATTCTAAACACAAATGCAGGCATGACAGGAAGTGTACAGATCGAAGAATAAAGTTTACAGCCCGAGTTAGGATTTCCAAAGTTAAGATAAAATTTTAGGTAAGATAGGATAGGACACTGCCATGAGTTTAGGAATAGCTTCTGTGACAAGAATAAAGGAATTTTATTATCTTGGAAACTTAAGTTAAGATAGCAAGCACTTAGGAAATTCTTCTGTAATGAGGCCCCAGCCGGTCATCAAATTACTAGTGCTTTGGATTGGTGCCTTGAAGATTGTTGATTCTCATTCTCAGGTCATCATATACTGACGTTTTGTGTATGAGACTCAACAATCACTATCTTACCGACCTGTAATTGGTCAAAGTCTCCTGTCACATGCTAGATTTTCTAAAGCCTGAAAAGCCTAGTGAAAAGACTAGTTTTCTCTCAGATCACTTGAATTACATTATGCTTAAAGGTTATTATGAAACCAGTGAGGTCAAAAATATACTGCCTACCACAGCTTTAATAGATTCATTGAGACTAAGACCAACCTGCCAGAAGGATAATGGTGACAAGTACAAAGCCTGAAATATTCAAATAATAAGAAACTCAGCAGGAGGGTTATTCCAGAGAAAAGGGCCACCACAGAGAAAGGCCCTGCAACCAGCTGACTATTTAACTTTGGGGGCTGACATGACTGGTGAGCACGGATTGGAATAGTACATTTATCCCTGCCTTTGTTCGCTATCTTCCTGTGATCACACTGCTTGTGTTGGCATTGCGTTGCGGACAGTGATCATCTCAAGATCTGCTGCACTTAATCTAAACCCTGCACTAACCTTTACCTGTGTTGATAAGTGTGTTTCTGTCAGAGGTAATACATGCTTCAGTAATAAAGGTGCTACTAGCTACTGGCTACCACTTCTGCCTGTGGTGCCTTCACCATGGGTGAAATAAAAGTAGCAAGCAAGAGTAGACAATGCTATCATTACCTCTCACGGGTAATGGACCAGAGACCAGAGAATGGACCATTAATTGATGCTGACTCATCTTTCTGGCAAACTCAAATGTCCAGTTTAGGCTTTCTTTTGGGATATCTGACTGCTTCATCCCAATATTACTGATTTCAGTTGGTGGTGGTGGTGTGGACCTGAGTTCCCTGATTCTCCCCTCAGGAGAAGCACCTTTACCTTATTCAGGCAGGGGTGATTGTAAACCAGGCTCTTGTGAGCCATCACATGCCACTGAAGAGGGATAAACTCTACATCATCTGCAGAGGAGGCTAAACTAGTGCTACTGTATGACTAAAACGCCTGCTATCAAGCCTGTGGCTGCTGCTATCTGAGATGCCTATGACATTGAAGGTGAAGGGATGAGCTGACGGGCTCTGTAGATGACTACTGTAGATGCTAAGCTTGCGAGCTAGGCTAGGCTTGGAGCTAAGCCAACAGAGCACAACAGAGGCTAATGCCAATGCTGAGAAAATTTTGAAAACAAAAAGCAGCAAACAAGAGTAGATATGTAGAAAAGTAAAAATAAAAGTAGAGTGAAATGATTAAAGCAAAACATTTAGAAGTTAGAAAGAGTAAATAGTGGCTGTCGGTCTCAGAAATCACAATGCCCATCATTCATGTGGACCATAAATGTGACAAGAATACAAAATGATACATTTGTTTAAACAATAAAAGAGCCAGTGGTTTGTTTGTAAATCTGAGGTTGATTGTACTGACAGTTTTGAGAAATGGAGGAAATGCTGAATTGATCGCTGGAAATTGCAACAAAAACAGGTAAATGACAAAGTAAATCAAACCGCTGTAAAGTAGAACAATGAAATTAAGAGCTGTTTGAAGTAAAGAGTTGTGTTTAAAAAGAGCTGTCTTTACAGAACTGCCATACACTGAACCACCACATACTGTTCTTATTCTATACCTTCACAATATGGTCCAAGAATCCCCTTATAATAACAAGTGTCTGTACCAAATACACCCACCTCCTCCTTTCTTTTGATCTCTGTTGGTTAGCTCAGAGTTGATGGGGTTTAATTTTTTATTTTGAGGTTATTTTGGACCACTCGTCCATGACACTTCAAAGACCAACAGGAGTGTGTCTCCGTTTTAACCTCGGCAAACGTGGCATGAATGCAGGCCATTACTATTGTCCCATGAAAATTACATACAGACATGGCATGTACAGGTTCACAGCTTCAAGATTTCTTAAAGCCACAATTCTCCTTGATGATGGATCTGAAATCTATTTCAGTAGATGCTGGTCAAGTATAAAAAAAATGTATAGAAAAATTTAATATTTTGCACATATTTCACATTTTTTCACTTTAGGTTAATGTCATCAGAATCCAGGCTAAAATAATGACATTTATGGTGTTTTTACTGCTGTCAAGTGTAAAATCGTGTCAAATTTGACTTGGAACAGCCTCAAAGTACAAAAATCTGTAGCACCTACAAAAGTATAACCTTTTAAAATATTTTCATTTTTGCACATTTTGGGTCACTTTAGGAAAAGTCTTTCAATTTCAGGCTAAAAGAATGACATTTAGGATGTTTTTAGTGCTGTCAAATGTCAGATCGTGTCAAATTTGATCCAAACTGAAGGTAAGGGCTAAATGCATTGCAGAAAGTGATTGCAAGTAAGTTAGTGGCTTGAAATCCACATACTAAAACACGGCTGATACACTATTGATTTGGGCCTCCGGTTGCTCTTCTTTGATCTCTCAAAACTGAGAAGGGTATGTCTGGCAGGCGTGTTGATTTTAACCTAGGGCCTGCAGCTCACTTTGACATAGCTAAGAAAATACTCCAGTACAACTATAGATAGATCTGATAGAATCTGAGTACAGCTAGACAGAAGAGCTGCACTGAAGCTCCAGGTTGCTTTTGCTCCACTTTGTATGAGCATGAGTGTCTTGTTTTAATCTATCATGATATCTGAGGTATTTACTAATAGCAGCCTGTTTTTATTTGTCCTCTGGGGCTAAATTGTCTTTGTCGTTCATGTGTGACTGAACCTCCTCCATTGTATTTACCCCGGAATCTTGGGGTTTACTGCTAATTGTGCTTGTACACTTTTAAGACTAGATAGAAAATAATTAAATGTAAAGTTTATTTGAGGCTATGTTGGTCCGAGCCCTGTTTCTGTTGAGGTGCATGTTTTGCGAATTGGCAACTCTTTATATTCAGTATGTGTGTTGTTTTAATGTATTTTTATCCACCATGAAAACTTGCCTGCAGGGATAAATAAAGTTTATTGGATTGTATTAAATTGAATTGAAATGGCCCTGCAATGGCTAGAGTGAACTTTCAATGAGTCAAAGCCCCTCTAATTTGACACACAGCACAGACAAATCTTTATTAAATTAAAAAAGGGATGGAGTTGGTGTGTTGTGCAGTAAGGAAACAATATTGCTAATTTCTGAACCTTGGCAAGCTTAGGCAAGAGTTTGTTGTAAATATTCTAATAGTCCTTAATCCCCTTTTTTCTCCACTGATTACATTTATATATTTTATCTTATTTCTTTATGTTTTTCTAATTCTTTCATTATACCGATGTCAGTTTTTGGGACAAACTTACCCTCTAACCAGTATCTGCATCATATCCTCAATTCATTCTTATGCTTATATTTTTGCTTCTGCCACTGGCTTCCTCTTAAGGTTGTGTATGTACCATTTTCTGACCTTAAATGTACAGTATTTTGTACAACAGTTGTAAATAAAGATACAGTAATTCTTAGTAGTCTTACTATTTTTGATTCAATCAGTCAATATGACTGGTTAGAGGATTGCTCTCTATTTACTTGAATCTGTCTTGAAAGTGGCCCTGCACTCTTGCCACACCCGTCCTTAAAACATATATTATAATTTACTTGACTTGATTTACTGGTATTCCTTGTGTCATTTTAAATAAAAGGAACTGAAGAAATATGATGTGAATTTTTCAGCATTGCTTCTAGACCTCCCTGTCTAGAACTGTGACCACCCATGGAGAGTGCACAGAGGATAATGAAGTCACTTCAGTCTGTGACGACTCTATGGGTGGCTTCCGATGCCATCTGAAGACGCACTCTTTTTGAATAACGTATGCAGTTCATAGTGCTGACACGGGATGAGCTCTAAAGCAGCTTTCACCCACTGCGGTTAGGAAATGAGGAGTTGTCTGTGGTGCTGGGATCACCTTTTCGGCAGCTCTATCCCGCAGTCTTCCATTTGAATATGAGGAGCTGTCCTTGGTGCTGATTGGGGATAACAGCTTTGAAACAGTTCTCTCCTTCACTCTGCTGTTTTAAGGAGCTGTCCCTGGTGCTGATTCAGTATCAGCTTTTAGGCAGCTCTCTCACACAGTCTTCCAACTGGAAATGAGGAGTTGTCCATGCTGCTATAGGATGTCAGCTTTGAAGCAGTCCTCTCCTACAGTCTACTATTAGGAAATTAGAAGCTGTCCATGGTGCTGATTTGGGATATCAGCTTTAAAACGGCTCTTTCCTATAGGCTGAATCATTGTGACATCCCACTAACAACAGCAGTCACCTCAGGGTAGAAAACTGGCAGTTGATTTGAATTGCAGAGATATGTCAAATCGGTCAACTTGTTAATTTTGCCATTATTGACAGCTGCAACTGTAATATTTGAAGACATATAGTTAAACATGGTGGTCCGACCTGTCTGATCTGACCTATCCTGCTCTGTTTATTTTATGTACTGCTTTGCTTTGCTAGCATCTCTGATAACCATCCACTGCTGGTTGGAGCATGGAATTTCTGTGAAACCGGGCGCTATCCAGAGTTCATGGATCAAACAATGATACTCTCTCAGTTCTGTTGGTTCACTTGGTTTATTTTGCATACCCAGCCGGAGAGATAAAACCTTATTTTCTGATTGTTTCACATTTATAATGTTTAAAGCAACCCAACGGGTGCATCAGGTCTCCAACCTAATGTTAGTGAAAGCATAAAACATGTATTTTAAATGAATGGGATGTGTAAACTTTGAAATATCATAATGAAAAAAAGAAAACATTCAACATGCTGTCATTAAAGTATATGTATGAGATCCAGGGGTTTTCTACTTGAAGGTTTTTGTGAAAGTGAACATGGTGATTTGCTCCATAGTCTACTGCTCGGAAATGAGGAGATGTCCCTGGTGCTGAACTGGGATGAGGTTTGAAGCAGATCTCTCTCATACTGTTTGTGCACCAAAATTAGGAAGTGTATGCAGGCTAAACTCGCTACAAAAAAGGCGATTGACAATCTTCTGAGTTTGAAGACAAGAAGTTTGAAGATGGCTTTGTCTTTCTTTATTTGTCTGTGCTCTGAAAACTCCACTTTTTAAGTCTGTGTGTTCAGTTCTCAGTGGTTTTGCAGCTTTTAAGTGAATCTCTGCTGTTTGAAGTGTAGTTTTTCTCCTGCGTCTTTGTTTCTACTTTCAGATACCTACTTTATTTTACTGTTTCATGTTCACTTTCAGCTGGACAGGAGTCTTTTCTAGTTTCTGCTGATGATGTCCACAGTTCACGGAATCATCAATGAAGTAGTCCTCTCCTACAGTTCACTGTTTGGAAATGAGGAGCTGTCCATGGTGCTGATCTGGGCAGAAGGCCATAAACAGCAGCTCACTGCATTTTTAACTCACTGACCCGGCTATTACAACACAATCTGATAGCTGCAGTGTTGCAATCGAGTGACCTGTGCTGTACATGCAATCATGCCAAGCCAATTCATATTGTAGAGCTATGAGCAAGTGGTGTTTTAAACCAGCTGGTTCACTCAGAACAGAGACAATAGGAGGGAATTTCAAGTGGTTGCAACCTAGTGGACTTTTGTTTTTAGATGTGGCAAAAGCAATATTGGTGCCTTGGGCGGTCACAGTTCTAGACAAGGAGGTCGAGAACCAATGTTTAAAAAACTATACCATATATCTTAAGTTCTCTTAGTTTAAAAATGACACAAGGAAGAGGAGTAAATTATATAGGATGGGTGTGAGGCGCCACTCTCAAGACAGATTCAAGTGGAAAAAAATGAACACACTTTACAACATACTGGACATTTAAGGTAAGAAATGGGGGCACAAACAAGGTGCTGTTTGGAAATGAGTAGCTGTCCATGTGACTGATTTGGGCAGAGGACCGTAAACAGCAGCTCACAACATTTTTGACTTACTGACCCTGCTTACAACACATTCTGACAGTTACAGTGCTGCAAGCAGCTGTACATGTAGTCATGCCAGGTTGAGTTATATTGTAGGTCTATGAGCAGGAGGTGTTTTAAACTAGCTGGTTCTGTCTGAATACAGTCTGAGAAAGAATTAGGTGGATTTCAAGTGGTTGCAACTTAGTGGGCTTTTGTTTTGGGACTGGGCAAAAGCAATATTGGAAGTGTGATAGAATCATGAGAGGAGATGTCTGTAATACACAATAGTAACCGTGGCAGGAAAACATCTTTTTTATTGGGAGAAAATAGATTGCTTCAGTAACCTCTGACTAGAACCTTCCTTTGTAATCATTTCCACGTGCGAGATATAGTATATTGTATATATATATAGAGAGAGAGTATGGTACTGGTGAAGTATCTGAGCATAGCACCCCTCCCCTCCCTGTCTCTCCCTCTCACTACCCTGTATTGATCTGCTGCTGGTTGTGTCTTACAGTACTATATCCACAGATATTTATGTTTGTAGCTACTGGTCTCCGGTTCCCATTATGGGCCTGAGCGATAGGTACGGGCAGTGTTTCAACACCTCACTGCTGAGGAAAAATGTAATATTCAAGAGACGTGTCCTTAGTCAGCACTTCCACCCCAAGAGCTGGCTAGGTAAAATGACCGGGGACAGCAAGTACACTGAAGCATATGCTATAAGGAGAAAGATGATTACAAGACAAAACCTTTGCTTAACAATGTACACCAAATTAATTCAATCCTGTCCTTTCAGAGAATTTCAATTTAAGAGACAATTGATTTTGAACCGGGGCTGAACGACATATTATAGAAATTGTAACATGCAAATTGCAGGTGCTGCAATTTTTTTGACAAAGGCAAAGTGTGCCACAACATACCATTCTAAATGAAGCATTGTGGTGCTACAGAGATGCCTGGCCTACAGATCATATCTTCTAGATGTAAGGGAACATACTTGAATGGACAACATCTATTGCACATCTGTCCATCCTGGGAGTGGGATCCCTCCTCTGTGGTTCTCCCTGAGGTTTTCTCCAACCTGAGGTTTTCAGTGACAATGAAATGCAAAAAATGTCATTCTGTTTTACCCTCTAAATTGTGACTCATATCACAATCTCAATGTCTATTAAAGTAATGGCAGTATGATTCTTTTTTTTTCTTTTTGCATATTGTTCAAGTGTTTAAACAAGTGTTTCAACTATGTATAAAAAGAAAATCTTTGTGACAAGACTCTTCAAGGATTGAGGCAGGAGATAGACAAATTAATTTGAACACTTAATGGAAAAACATGGGTAAGTCTGGAGGGAAATGTTGCACTGTCGAAAGGTTAAATGCCAATTATCAGAAGAGATGTGGAAATCAACACTTAGATCTCATCAAGCCAACTTGAGCTATCTAATAAAGATCCAAATATAAGCAAATCACAAACTGCAGGAGCATCAGTCAACAAACCAACAAAATTACTGATTATATCAAGGGAAACAATCTCTAAAATCATAATAACTATGTTGTGAAATACGAGGAGTCTTAAGACCCTTGATTGACATGAGACTCCTTTGTCACTAGTAATTGTCACTAAAATGTCTTTTAAAGCTTACTATGCCCAGTATTCATTTTTCATTCCAAAACATTTATTACAATAATACAAATACAAATACAGAAAAATATTGTTGTGGTGTTTATCTCCTATATTGTCATTGAATACCAAGTTGTTTCTGGAAGGCTTTCATCTTCCATGGGTGGCACTGACTGCAAATGGTCCACAATGCAAATGCTGTGTTGCTTAGAAAACCTACTGTTACCCCATACAACCTGAAAAGCACTGGATTTAAAAAAAATCACAGACTCAAATCTTGTATATTGCATATTGAGTCTGTGTAAGCCGCCAGCATAACACTAGAGCACTAGATCGGGAGATCCCCCGATTGCCACAGGGTATTTTGCACACTAATAAAAACCTATACCAAACACAGACAAAATGCATCAACAATGAGAAAGAGAGGTCATAAACTAAACTTACCATCCAATAGCAAACCAATCCAATGTGATAACTTCATGATTTATATAAGAAAATAATATAAATGCTAACAGAATGATTATGTAAAATCCTGCTGATTAATATGCATTGCTCATTCCGTACAGATTCTACATGTACTCTTTTTGTCTGCGGGTCTACAAGTTGAATTACGGATTTCTAACCAGCCAGTCATGAAGTCTTACTTGGGATTAACATGAGAATAAATATAACCTGCTTCTCTCTCACCCTCTGCCCCTCTCTGACTCCCCCCACCGCCTTCTCCTCTTCCACTCTCTGAGATCTCTTCCTCTGTGCTGCACCTCTCTGTGAACAGCCTCCGCACAACGGCTTTTTGGTACATCAGCGTCCTAACCCTCCTAACCTTGCTGACTGAGCCTCTGAGCGACTCTGGCTGGTTGCGATGGTTGGTAGTCTGCAGCACAAACCTCTCCCTCTCCCTTTGTCCGGGTTTTTCTAGCTCTCACACGTTGTCACATTCTTGTCCCGTGTCCCTGACATACACACACACACACACACACACACACACACACACACACACACACACACACACACACACACACACACGCGCGCGCTGATTAACGGGTGAACCACTTAAAGGAGGCAGGCGTACTTGACATTTTCACCTTTTCAAATACGCAAAGAGAATTCATCTGAATACCACCTCTGGACTTCATCACAGTCCATTGTGCTCAAGCATTTTTTTCATTTCCTCTTACTGTTGTTTTGTGCCACTCATGCAGGTAATAAAAAATGGTACAGCCTTTACAACTGCCGCAGAAAACCACGGTTGTCCCCTCTTATTCTTTGCACTCACGAGAATCAATGATTCAACTATTTACAATACTGCTCAGGAAATCACAACCTACACTTATGTAGAGACGTACCACTGAGGAGTAAAGTCGTACATGGAGTTGAGGAATAGAAGTAAGAAACATTTTAAAACAAGAAAGACATTGAAGGGACTAGACTCCTCTTTTTGCATAAACTCTAAATGCCTTCAGTGCTGAAAGTTATAGATTCAGTTTATGTTTCAGATCTCTGTTTTATGTTCTCTCTCAGAGGACTCAAAGAAATGCAAGCATTTCTTTCAAGTCTGTTGACTGCAAATGTGATAATTGTGATAATGCATAAATGCACAGCGCTTATACCAGTGTAATTTAAGGAGAAGCCACCGATCCAGCTTTTTTAAAGATTAGGGGAGACCAGGGAGTGTTGAAATGCTGGGTTAGTTGTAACACCGTCAGTTTGACCAATCGGACAAGAGCTGCGGTGATGTCATCAACATTGTACACTTCCTTTTTGAGCTCACAGCATAAGGGGCACGTTTCTGTGAGTTGTTTTATTTTATCACCATCACATTTTTGCCTTGCATTCATTGTATTGGAGATACAATGGTTTTGTCTTACATAACCTAAAGTAGCAGTTTCTCAAGTTTAATTTGATGTTTTATATTCATGCTACCTACAAGCCCACATGCTAACACAATTAGCTATGTAATGGCTGCTTCAGGTGGTGGTAGTTATAGAGTTCTGGCCCCACAAAAAATTACATTTGCCAAAACTCTGACAGTGATTGAACCCTTACGTGATGCATGCATATTCAGGAATACAGTCTACACAAACACAAAGTCTTCTTCGTCACTTTAAATTGTTCACTTTGTTCATAAATGTTCTTCAATATTCTTCAATAAAGTTCTTTCATAAAATGGATACATGGACAGATTATGAGACAATGGGCCCCAGGGCACAGACTCATTTCTCCAACACAGGAGTAATTTTGTTGGTGTTTTGCGTCTTTTTGTAGTCGCTTTACATCTCTTTGTACTTGTCATTTTGCATCTTGTTGTGGTTGTTTTGAGTCTCTTTATGGTTGTTTTTTGTCTATGTATAGTTGGTTTGAGGCTCTTTGTAGTTGGTGGCATTTTGCAGGTGAGACGCAGAAGGGCCCCTGACCCTCTGAGCCCCTGGGCCTGTGCCCAATAGACCCATTCAGTAATTCATGATATGATGGTGTCACTCTTAATTCAGAAAACTACTTCTGACTCTTGTTACATCTGGTCTCAGTTAGTGGGGTAGATTGTAACAATGGAACTTGTATTTGATGTTAACTCACATAATCTGATGATTGTGCACTTAGTACATTGTGGGTATAAGCCTACCATTGGACGACTTGTTTCAGTCGGTATCACAGCCGACAGCCACTATCTGCATTTTCAAAGACTAAGGGAGACTGCAACAACCTCAGAGATACCAAACTACAAGCTGGAAATGGCAAAATTAGCACCTAGGATGCTAATGGTCTGAATGTAAAAAATTGCCAACAGCTGTTACCTTTTCTTTTGGTGTTATTTAGACATTTTAATGTCAGGGCTCACCTCCTGATGTGCAAATGTTCCACCAAAACAAGTCTCCCCTCACACTATTTCACTGCACCCTGGGCTTTGTGCCACCCAAGACAACTGTGATTGTGATCGTTTAGAGAAATATGAACATGTCAGGGCATATTTTTCCACTATAGCAGAATGATAATGTATGCCAGACCTTTCTCCAGCACTAAAGGGATAGGTCTGACTATGCAAGACTACTGTGTAGTAGACAGCTGAGTGTGTTTTATTTGTAGTAGACAAATATGGGTACCATGGATCAGCTTAAGAGATCTAGCATGAACAACCACTGAGGCTCACACAGTGGGTGTGATACCGTGTTACAACCATCCCTGGTCTCCCCTACACCTCGTTTAAGGCTGACAGACACACGTTCACGACATCCAGTACATTTAAACTGTAGAAGTATCAGTGTTGATATTATGGTCTGTCGGGTCAAAACAAAATGCTCCTCTGTTACTTTTTATTTCTATTGGTGGCTCCGATGATTACATACTACTCCTCTCTCTCTACCTCTTTCCCTCTCTCCTCCTCTTCTTCATTTTGTAGCTTCCCTCCATCACCACCAGGGGCTTTCCACACCGCGCCGTGCTGTGCCGAGAGCGGCTTGGCCGTCCCTTCCCCTGCGCTTCTCGAAGCGGAGACTCCAGACGCGCAGCGCGGTGGCAGACAGGGCGCACAGAGCGTCTGTCCGTCTGATTTCTATCACACAGGGGATCATACACCTTTCACTCCGGAAGCAGCGGCAACTTGAACCGCCGCCACCTCTGAAACCCTCTGCAACTTGTCAAGGCGAAGGCATTTGTGTCGGCACCTCGGCAACAAAGGTAGGACTTTGAGGGGTGTTTTTTAATTTAATGGGAAAGTTCGCTGCGCCGTGGCTCGGTCTCGGAACATACAACTCCAGTGGTCTTGCATAATGCCCTCGACATAAGAGTTTTGTGTGCACTGCAACAGAGGGAAATAGCATAAATGCATACTCAGAATTTTTTGTGTGCTTCTATTTGCGTGCATGTGTTTAAGAGAGGCTGAATGTTGGCTTTTGCATTGCATTGAACCCTTTCCATGTGCACTTCAAGGCTGCACATCAGCACCTAACTTGTTGCCACTTCTAACACAAATTAACGGCGGGTTAGTGCTGTCGGTAATGATTAATGCGCAGGAGAACAGTCGTGATTCCGATCATATTAAATTATTTTTTTTTACAGAAAAAGGGCCAACTGATAGGTTTTTGTTAGATCGGAAATGGTGTCCGACTGGTCAGCTGTGATATGACTGTACAGATAGTTCCGTCACGTAAATTTATTGTATCAAACCTCCAGTGTGCGCATGCATTTCGTTTGGCACGGCAGTAGAAATCCAAATTCTCCAGTGTAAGGAATGTGCAGCTGCCTTTAATCAACATGATAAATGTGTGTAAATGAACAGGTCAGCCCAACTGTGGCAATAAACAGTGCCGACTTTGGTAAATTAAATTACAAGCGTGTAAAATGTAAAATGACTGCACGCACCTCCTGCACAGTGGGATGCGTTTCCGAGGACTGCAGCCACTTGATGCGCCAACAGGATGCATTTAGAGAAGTTGGATGTGTGCCACTGTGCACTAAAGCCACGTTGTTGAATGACTGAATGCAGACTTACATGCATACTACAATCAAAGCAGTTTTATCAGGGAACAATACGCTGAATCTGCGTTCATCCGGCTTTGTGATATTCATTCAGATGCAAATAAAAACGTTCAAGTCTCGTTACAGAGGATAAGGGCTGCAAATAACGGTCCTTTCTCGTGTTTTCATTATGTTTATCACTGCTGGGCACATATTCATATTACCATTAATTACTTTAGTAATGCGTTTTTAATATTTTAATCATTTTAATCTTCACGTGGATCTAATGGATATCCACAGATCAAATTCTTTCACGCATATTTTGTTGGATAAGGTCCAAACTGTGTGTAACATGCTTTTTCCCCAGCAGTTTTCACATTCAAATTGGTTTTACTGGCATGACAATAATTAAATACATCATTGCCAAAACACTTAATACAATATAAAACATACAAGAAATAAAACATAATGTTACAGTAACATTATAGTGCAAGAAAGCTGAACAAAGCTATGTCATTTTTAAAAAAAATTCAGCTTCTCTCCTTCTCATTGTGATTTAATGCCGATTTCTTTTAAATTGATTTATGATAATCAACTCCCTCAAATTATTTGCAGACATGACATTTGAATTTACTTCAATATCAGCTGACATTTGTGTAACTCATAAAGCAGTCACAAATGGAAGCCCAGGCCCTCATTAGAGCAAAATAATTATTGTGCTGTGATTTATTTGGAAGAGACTGTCCCGCTGTACACGCGTCACAACAACAGGATTGATCTGATTTCTTCCATCCCAACTTAATATTTGTTTTGTAGGGAGGCAGACCCCTCATCTCTGGTATCTCTGTGGATGAAATACAGTCTATTCCCAATAGAAGAACGTTTGTGTGTTTGCTTCATATTGCTTCATATTATTTGTGACCGTGGGGTTACAGTATACTTAAGCTTCGATATTACTGAGTGACCTTGGTTGAGGTTAGAAATGCTCAAGTTTACCCCTTTAGGGTGTTTGCATTCTTGGCCGCGTGTGCACACGTTTGTATCTGCATGAGTATGTGTGTGTGAGTGAGGAGCTGTGTGCGTTTGTGAGACCGCCAGCATGCCTCAGTTTATCATTTATCCTGGGCTAATTGGTGTTTGGGGAAGTGAGAGAAATGCCTCTAGTCCCAATTGCCAATCAATGACTTTAATTTTCCAATTAGATCCAGATCTGTACAGGAATCCGTCAAAGAGGCAGGACCTCTGGGTGAGGACGGTGACCTTTATTGACCCTGTGTTTGGAAAATTGATTTTTGGAGGTTACAATATAAGATGAAAATTGGTTGGTGGACAGATCAGCAAAAGTTCAGGCAGATTCAGGACAGCATTTCATGCTTTAAAGGTCTCTGTAAGGTAGTCTCCCCAAGAATGTATCAGTCTTATTTTTACTTTTTTCTTATTGTCAACAATGTAGTCAACATAATAATGTTGTTTTTGTCAAGAATATAAAAAGCAGAGTTTCTCAATTTTTTTCTCTGCCAAGAACCC
>JAJHUR010072700.1:0-11176 GCA_027495735.1 Lutjanus campechanus | reverse complement strand
TGGGGGGGAATTTTTCACTCCATTGTTAATTATTTTATGCACATGCAGGCTTGTATACACACATGCAATTTGTGGTGGAGGTGGTAAGAGTGATGCTGCCCAGAAACAAGTACCTTTGGGGTTTGGTGCCTTGTTCAATGGCACATCGACAGTGCCCAGTAAGTGAACTGGCACATCTCCAGTTAACAGTCTAATCCGTACTTTTTGGTCCGAGCTGGACTTGAGCTGGCTACCCTGTGGTGCACAAGCCAAATCCTACTAATGCCCAAAGAGGAGAACACTCTGAGAGTTTTCTATCTGGAACCCGACAGAAAGGGTTATAACAAGAACCATCTGTAAAACATTTCATCCAGAACCCCATGCAACCATTCTGTGATGTAACCCTGTCTAGAGGGTCTATTCAGAACCTTTTCACTCTCAACAATCCTCAAAGAACTCTTTCTTCCAAAAAGGGTTCTATGGATGAAAAGGGTTCTCAGTGGAACCCTTAGTCTTACAAAGAACCCTCTACAAACCATTTCTTCAAAAAAGTGTTCTTCAGAAGCAAATGGTTCTGAGTAGAACCTCAGCCCTTCTGGAAGAAACCCTTTTGGAACCCATATTTCTAGGAGTGTACTTTCCTCACAGCAAGGTCAAGTGACTACATCTGGTCTTCTATTATTCTGGCATGGTGTGTAATAAACTGATTAACTTAACCAGCTCTGATGGGGATTATAACTAGCGTTTGATCAGTTAATTAGTCAGGCTACATGTCATATGAAACACGGAGAGATGCACGGGCTTTAATATTCTCATAAATTTGTCTTCACCCCTCCACTTCTTAGCAGTGTCCTCGTGTGTTTAAAAATGTGCGTTCATAGCGACGATCCATTTCCAGAGTTGCTCTTTTCAGGCAAATGCATTTGTTTATAGAGAGTAGCCTGGCTATGTGGGCTCCATAAATCTGTGTATTTGTCAGCAGGATGTGACAGGCTTTTCCTCTCTGACTGAGAGTCTATCAGTCTGAGCTCCAGTGGCCGTGCCCGCTACAGTCAACTCTGATTAATAACTACAAATAGAAGGGACTTGTCTGCTCAGTTATAAATGGGGACTGTGTTTGCTAGGGAAAAGATGCACATTTTGCCTGATAAATCACAGAGCAGGACGGGAGAAAAAACAGCACACAGGAACACAGAAATATAATATGGAAACAATTTCTCAGCTGGGCGCAGTGATAAAGCTGACTGTCTTCTTTAACTTAATGCCAGCAATTACTGGGCTGTGCTCCTCTGTTTTTTCCCCAGGAATTCCTTGCCAGTAACTATTCTGATGGGGGGATCAGACAAACTGTTTGTATTACCCTCTACATGCTGCTTACCTCTCCTGTGATACTTAAAAGCAAAAAAGTTTCTGCTCAAATGAAGCTTGCTGCTCAGGAGGAGCTTGCAAGAGAATGTCAGAGTGGAGGGAGCTTATAAACAGTTTATGAGCCCCTTTTAAAGCGCAAATACCAGTAAGAATAATAGCTTGAGGTCAAACACTGTATAAAAGAATCCAGGAGCCGCTGTTTAACCAGTTAGACATCAATTAAACACCCGTTTATCACTGGAACATACATTTTTACAATCAAGAGACAAAAAGCTCAATGCATTGGCCTCATTACATGAATATTGATGAAAGCATAAATTCTATGGTCTGAAATACAATACTGGGAGTACAGAGGGAGCTACCTCAAACGTTTTCTCACCATTTGAGCCAAAACTGAGGCTTTAGGAAGTTTAATTGTCATTAAATGTAACTTAAACTCACTACAATGATGATTTAAGAGTTATACAGCCTAGCTCTATGAGGCTACACTTCAGGCACAGAAGTGCTTTGAGCTAAATGCTAACATCAGCCTGCTAACATGATCAGTGCTCAGAGCAACAACGCTAACATGCTAATGTTAAATGCACAAAATTTAAGTTCTGCCACATGGGGTCTCTTGGGGAAATGTGGAGAACCAACGTAATTGCTCATTTCTCTGGGTTACGTGGATGTATATACATGATAGGTCTATATATAAAATTTAAGCAATTTTAACCGTCAGTCCAACATTTTTCAGGAAGGATACAGCATAGCCTTTGGAAGATGTATTTCCACCAAGTGGGTTATTGGATAAATTTCTCTGTCTCTCTCACACACACGCATGGGGAGGGGGTGGCAGGGAGGTAAACTTCTGGTTACATCCTCAGAGAACGGTCATGTTATATATCTGAAGAATGGCATGGTGATGGTTTAAAACATATTATCTAATAACAACAGTACAGTTCTGGGGTATTATGAATTGAGTGACTGATTGAGATGAATGTTGCTTGAGGTCGGACAGTCCACCATGGATGACAGAAAATACTCTGACAAACTGTACAGTTTGCTTTGTACTGACAACCACTGACAGGACTGCTCCACTCGTGGCCTGTCTGCCATTCAGATCTGTATTTGGACAGCCGCTTTCTTTTCACAGGCGGACTTGAGCTGGAGGGGTTCCCCTTAAATACCACCGTCTAAGGCAGCAAGATAAATCAAAATATTATTGTAATCGCAAATGCTTAAGTTATTTTTTGATGAAGGAAAAATGTGTGACAAAACAACATTATAATGGAAATACTGTAGTGCTGCTGAGATGCCCTGGCCTACAAATCTTATTCTCCAGATGGAAGAAGACACATTTGTTTGGTACAGACCCCAACAGAAACAATCATGATTTTAATATTTTTTTATCAGTGAAAATTCAAATTGTGTTGCAAAAATGAGAATTCCCAATAATTGTGAATCTAAAAACAATATCTGATAAAATAATCACAATGTAATGCAATTTTTTTGCCATATTGTGCAGCCCTAATGCTGTCCAAGTCTCTGTAACCAGGGCAACAATGACAGAGTGCAGGCAACTTGCCTGTTATTCTGATTTAATACATATCTGCTATGACTTGTGAAACTCTTCTTGTTTTATTATTTGTTTTTATATTATTTCAAGCATGTGAAAACCTAGTGTATATACTAGAAGACAGCATGCATGAAAACTCAGGATAAATCTGTATTGATTCAGTAATGGACGATGCCTTTTATTTTTGAATACAGGTGGCAACCCCTTTGACACTGTCAAACAAACCTGACAAATTTAAATTCTGATCTGATGATGGCATTAGAGGAAAAATAATGGGATCACTGGGACTCCTCTGGGGATTATTAATGTCTCTACACAATGTTGTCCCATAAAAAGTCCAATAGAGATATTTATTACAAAACCTACTGAATTAGTATTTATGGTGGTCGCTCCAAAAGTCTACCACACACAACACAGAAAAACTGACTAGGACTTCAACCTCTGTAAAAAATAAATGTGACAGAAAGTGGGTGGTTTATAAATCATTCTCCATGTTTTTTTTAAACTGCACAACAACACCAGCTTCACAAAACACAGACATGTGGGTGTGAGGGAAGAACATTTAGTTATCAATAAACACCAGGATATTTTGTCATTGTTCCACTGTTCAAATGTGGGTTATGCTCAGAGGAAAACTTGCTGAGCATTTTGTCCTTCACAGCAAAAGCTGACAGATTTTGAATATCACAGATAAATGTAAAATAAAAAAACAAAAAACAAAAAACTAGCAGCTGCATATTCCAACCCTAAAAAGACACCTCTGTCGGCACCCTTCCAGTTTAATTAGATGTTGGTGTTAGGTCTATCTGTACTGAGTCGGAGGTTTGGTTCACTGCAGGTGTTTCAATCAGTTGTGGGATGGCAGAACATCAGTGATGCTCTCCCACAGGTCTAGCTGGGAACAACCGAGTGCACAGCAAGGGCGCTACCAAACGCCGATCATGTCTCCTCTGCTGCTGCGCCAGCCTTGGCTGGGCCCATCAAGAGTGGGACACACATTAAATATTAACTTAATTGGTCCCGGCAGAGCCCTGCTAACATACGGCAAGCATCAGACGGAAATGTCACTGTTTCCCCAGAGCCCCCGCACACTTAGGATCAAAGACAATAACATTGGTTCTAATCTGCTGTAATTGGGAGATAAGAGATTGCATGGTACAGCGTGAATAAGTGAAGCGCGCACGCATATGTGCACGTGTTTGTGGGTGTGTGTGCGTGCTGTCCTCGCTGATGGAAGCTTGTCAGCGTAGACTGACAGCCAGCGAGGGGCCTGGAGAGAAAACCTCAGCATCCCTTTTGGTTTCTACAGTTCTTCCTGCCAGGGAGCAGCGAACAGAAAAAAGGCAGAGAAATGCCTGTTCAGTTTTTTTCATCTCCCATCAAAAGTACAGGCTGTTAAATGCATGAAAAGTTGACTTCTTGTCTGAAGAACGAGGTGCAGTGCCTTAGCAGCAGCCTGCAAATGCTGTCATAAAATTCACATGTGCAGAAGGGTTACTGTACATGAGCACAAACATAAAAAATGCTGCCGTGCCACTCCGTTGTACCACCTACTGCTCCTCCACCACTGTTACACACGACAATTAAATCTAATGGTAGCCATAGTGAAAGTCTAATCATAAATGGTGCATTTTAAAGATAGTGATTAGTGATTAGGCTGAACCTCTCCAGGGAAGTTTAATCTCCACTCAAAGTGGTTAATGTACTTGCTAAATGAACTGCTCCCTCCATAATGGCACCAAGAGCAGTGTGAAGTCGAGATTACTAAACAGTGCAGGCCACATTCTAAATCACTCACTAAAAACTACAAAACCCTGGAGACGCCGTGGCTTACCACAGGACCAGGTTGTGTGAGAGACGGGGAGTTAATGCACTCAAGGGCGTCAAGGGAGCTGCAGAGTATGGCAGCACAAGTGCTGGAGTCAACAAGCTCAGATGTCCTTTTCCTGGCTAAGAGAGCAGGAGAATAGCTGAACAAGAGCTAGCCAGAGGGAGAGACAAAGAGAGAAAGAGAGTTTTCTGTGCACCAGCAGCCTTCCTGCATCCAACACAGGACGTACAAGGTCATTTCAACAGTCACACTGCAGCAAAACAACACTGGGTCACCCAATGATCTGAATATATAAAGAGAGCCCTATCATTACAGCTGCTTTGATAGAGAGTAAACACAAAGGGTTGATACATATCTGTCCTTCCACTGCAGACCACCGGTGTGCTACATTTTACATTTATTTCTCTGTTAGAACACAGTTTAAAGGAGAAATATGTAACAATTGCATGTCCACAGAGCTATAAATGGCACATTAAATAGGCTGAAATCCTAGTGACAATGAGTCCTACACTGTAAGTTGATAAGCTATTCATAACTGTCAGTTGTCTGTCAATGTAAATTTAAGACAGTTATCCTGAAAACAAATCCGAAAATGCACACTCTGCAGTTGGAATCCAGTGACTGCTTGCCGTCTGCCAAACAGACTCCATTTACATATTGCTCAATTTAACCATTATAACCTTCTACTCCTTCTAAAAGATTATTAATGACTTCTTATGACTCATTAACAGACACCAACTTATTCTGGGAACATTCTGCATTAATTTGAACTCTAATTAACGTAAAACAGACATACAAAAAGAGTTATTCCGGCCTGTAAATGTCAAAGGAGGACACTGTGGCTGTAGCATTGTTGTCAGAGAAGCTAGTATTTCAATTTTGCATGTTTCCTTAATTTCTGATGACATACCGTGTTCATTTTATGGTTTAACACACTAAATATGTTACGGATTTCTCCTTTAATGCCAGCCGGCAATTTCCCTGCACACACCCACTATCATGCAATAGCTGTCAGAAACCGAGAAAGATAGCAGCAGAGGCAGAACTGACCCACAAAAAGACAGATGTAAGCTCAGAGAGTTTTCAACAATTCCCACCCCACAGCTAGAGCCCCGTGCACGGCTCTCATCTCATCTTCCTCTCCCTGAATGGGAGAGTGCTAATTTCAGCCTGAGCCCCCGCTGCCTCGCATTGTTTATGTCCCGGAGCCGTCCATAGATTGCGCCTGTGTCGAGCCTCCGTGCAAGGAGGTCAGCCATTACAGCCGGCGAAAGTGGACTCGAGTGGGAAGTGGCACTTGTGGCTGTGGGAGGTGTCAGACGAGGAGGAACAGCTTGGAGAGAGGGAGAGAGGTGCGGCGAGAAAGACAGAGAGAGAGGGAGCACGGGGGTTGCTGGGAAAAGATTGGGGCAGGCTCTCCTTTTAATTTACTAATTAACCATGCAAATGAAATCTTAACAGGCTACTCAGAGGCAGTCCTCGAGGGAGGGAGGGAGGCATTAGTGCTTGATTATACTCTGTCCATGTGGAGAGCAAAAAAGAGAAGCGAAATATGCTGTTGAACAAAGTGATGGGAAACTTCTGGGCCCACGGCAGTCAAGCAGAACCACTGACGGCATGAAAGGAATGAATCTATGTAGGCATGCACAGAAAAACACACTCCAAGATTGCACTGTATACCGTGATTAACCTGGACATATGCATTGTTTCAACAGACCAAAAATCGCACACACTTGAACGGCACATGGTGTAATCAAGCCTGCAATATTGTTCAATTTACCATAGCCACGCCTAACTCCTACAAGCACTGATTTCTACTAACCTCCCAATGTGACAGACAATGCTATTACACATAATAGTCCACCTATCACTCAGCTGGTGCGAAACAGCTCCATCCAGGCAATCTCGGCAGAGAGACTGCTCTGCAAACAGAAAAACAGGCAGCACTACATTTGTCACAATCACAGACAACAGAATAAGCGGACAGAGCCACTATGACGTCACCCATTGGTTTGTGAACTATGGTTTTGAAACCTTGAGTTTGATATTACGGGGGTTGCCTTCTTGCCATCTTGCCATCTGCAACCACGGCATGCACAGTAATGATGAGAGCGTGGAGCTGGTGGGTGATGTACTTCGACTTGGTGGTGCTTGGTTTTGGCTCGTCTGTTCAGCAGGGAATAATGGCAGCCTGTCAGGTTGCAATCTTTCTTGTATGACAACTAAACTGTTCACTAAATGTGTTTGTTTCTGAAAACATTTTTTTTTTTTTTTAAAGTTATATTTTTGGGCTTAGCTGAAGAGTAGACAGGAAAGGGGGTGAAGAGAGAGGGAATGACACGCAGTAAAGGGCCGAAGGCGGGAGTCGAACCAGCGGCCACTGCAGAGGACTGATAGCCTCCATACATGGGGCGGGCGCTCTACCCACTGAGCTAAACATCCGCCCCATTCTGAAAACATTTAAGTGAGAAATAGACAATCAAGAAATGGAATCTTCCATTGATCTTAAATGGAATCGGTTCAAGAACTGGAGTATTTTTTTTCGTGAAAAGGGCCTTGAGAGTGCATTGTCAATCACACAGTATCCTGCCCTAAAACACACCTTGCTTTATTGTCTATTTTACTTTACATGCAACCATAATTTACAAAATTAACATCATGCTGCATAGAAGCAGAGTTGAAAGTCTGAGACTATAAACCACTTTAGGAAACTGTTTACTTGGGTCATAACTCAAGTGAGAAGTAGGTGCTTTTTCTGTTTGATTTCCATACAATTGGACTTCTTTTTGTAACCAGTTGAATCACCCCCTGCTGGTCCTTAGAAAGAATGCAGGTTTAAGGCACTTCCGCATTGGGTTAACATTTCAGATCTGGAAGCTCTGTCCACTTGTTCTATTGTCTATGGTCACAATTTACCTTGAAGACGTCCTGCGTGTCGTCCATGCAGTAAACTCTGATGTTGTACTCCAGCGTGGAGCAGTATGCGTCGGAGAAGAGCACCAGCCTCAGGCGCTTGGCAGCTCCCATGTGCAGGGACTCTCCCACCAGGGCGAGGGTGCCCAGCTGCTCTGAAAAGACCCGGCACGTCTCAGCCTCAAGCTGGCAGTAGTAGGGCTCCGATACCAGCTCCTCCCCCATCAACAGGACGTCCTGGAGGAGGCAATAGCAAGGAAGAAAATACCATTTTACATCCATGTCAGGACTCATATATGTAGTGAAAACTTTTAAGGAATTTAATAAAAGATATTAAATGGAAGATTACTTCAAAATGGAAGTAATCATTATACTGACACGTAATATCAGTGAATAATTTTCAGTGAGAAACATGACGCCTTCACTTAGAGACTATTTGTTTTTTTTACAGAGGACTGCCAGTGTCCTCTGTCACCGTGAAGTTGACCTTTGACCTTGTGGATGTCAAACGTCATCACTTCATAATTCTATCCTTTTGTGTGTAATTTTGTCATAATCAGCATATAATCTTTTGAGAAATGGCTAAAAGCATGTTTTGTGAGGTCACAGTGAACTTTGACAACCAAAATTTAATAATTTCATACTTGAGTCCAAGTGTGCGTTTGTACCAAATCTGAAGAAATTCCCTCCAGGTGTTCCTGAGATATCACGTTCATGAGAATGGAATGGACATGAGTCACAGTGACCTTGAACTTTGACCTCTGACTAGGGCTGGGCGATACAGGGCTACTCTAGATTAAACTACACAAAAGTATATAAAGTATGGCTGGGGACAATGGACAAAATCAAATATTTAATATTTACTTTATTTATTTTATACTTTTTTTACTTTTACAAGATCATGATATACCAGTATTCAGTATTTTGTCTCATATCATGATATCAATATGATATTAAAATATTGCCCTGCCCTACCTTAGACCACCAAAATCTAATCAGTTCATCTTTGAGTCTAAGGGGACATTTGTGCCAAGTTCGAAGAAATTCTCAAGTAATCAGGAATCAGATCTCAAGAAATCTCAAGAAAGTATTCTTAAGATTTCACGTTCATAAGAAGGGGACAGATGGATGAACAACTTGACAACACAGTGCCTCCTGTCATGGCTGTCGCGGAGGCATGAAAAAAGAACAAGGCGTGAATGGAAGGTCAAGCACCCAATGTAGGAGGGAAAGGTAATGTGTTCGCCTCCTCTCTTTATGAGTGGGTGTATGTTTGTAAAGGGGTCATTAGGAAAGTAGTTCGGCGCAGCAGCAAGGCCGCAAACTCTGTCCCTCATGCAATGTGACAAAGTAACATTAAAGCTTAAGGTCTTTAAGGTAATTGCATAAGTATGGAGGTAATAGTTTGAATTATGGAGAAAAAGGAATACTTTGTTCATCCTTCAGATTACCTTTTTCACTGCAGTACAATTGTTCCATACTGACATAAAGACACAAATTCCTTCATACAAAGACACATCCTATAGAGCCCCATCAATTTACTTAATAATGCATGAACGAGGTACTCAATTGACATGAAAGGAGACTCGAATAGATTCCTGGCAAGAATAGATGGTTCTGGAGAAAGAAAAGACTGTGGAGGTGCAGTAAATATTGGATTATTGGGATTTCCGGAATTTCCTTCAGCCTTTGAGATTTGTTAAGAAAGGTGAAAACAACTTGCCAATTTATCTGCAAAACAACACTGTTGCCTGGTGTTAAATAAAAAAAAACAGCAAGACAAAGTGCAAGAATTAATTGGTGTTTTAATTTGCAGAGGAGAAAAAAAAAACCCACAAAGACAGATTTAAACAATGGATTTTTCTTTTTCTGCTTTGTTGCAGAGCTGAAGTGCTGTATCACAACTGCATCTCTAATAAAGATGACACACTCGCAAAAATATCCTATCCCGTCACAGTACGGGATAGTTTTATGAGATAATTCCACCGCTCTGCAGGCTAATTTGATGGGGACAAATTGGACCCAAGGTGACAACATTTTCTCTAAAATCCCATCATGCCAGTTGACTGACTCTTCTCATTAGCCAATCAAGCTGAAGAGAGCATTCTGCCTGCCAAATGCCCAGCAAGCCCCTCTAGGATCGATTCAACCAGACACCATCTACATCAATAGAATTAGTATTGACACAATTCATTTGCTATGCAACCACAATGGAGTCTCACTTTTTCATCATCTTAATATTTCTTCAGAGTGGAGCAGAGAGTGAGGTGGCTCAATTACACCACTGAGCACTCACTCTACAGCCAATTCATTCCTCTTACTCCTTCTCCATGTCCATTTTCACAGTCTTTTTATGTTATTCTCTTCTTTCCTGAGCCGTATTTCCAATCTCATACTCTTTCTAATCATTCCTCTGCATCTAGTCCACTTTGCCTTTCCCTCTTTCTTTCATTTTCTTTCTCTTCACACTCTCTCTGCGCTTGTTTCCACTCTCGTCCTCTTGTCCACCTGGCTCTTTTTCCTTTGGTGGCCACGCAGTCAGGCCGTTGGGCTATATTTGGTTCGGCCGATGATTAAAAGTGCTGGTCTAACCTCTGCCTCAGACAGGCCAATCCATCCCACAGACACCCCACCGCCGCCACACACGGGGAGGCTGAATAATTTATGCACAATATCGAACATGAAAGAAGACCTACTAACACTCCAAAGCCCACCAGCACCCTTTCCAATCTCTCTGGATTGTTGAGATGGGTATACTGCCTCAAACCGTGCTTGTTTGCGGGAGGGTGTGTGTATGTGTGTGTGTGTGCTGACACCAAACGTTCTTCCCAACTGTATCCTATTGGATTCTGGCAGTTCTGGTTACTTTCAAATTTCACGGATAGAAAAATGGGGAGGGAGCTCTGTAATTGGAAGCAGCGGTCAAAAATGGTCAAGGAGCACTCAGAAGAGTACTTTGAGGATCAGTAATTTGCTTAGAGAATTTCTGTTTGGAGACACGGGTTGCCTAGCAACTCTTGAGCTGTAGAGAGCTGGTGCTTCCAGGCTTTTGTTCCAGCCCAATGAGAAAACACCTGATGGTCAATATAATTTAAACCCTATGGAGTGGATGAGTGCTGGGCCAGAACTACCTCGGCTATACGGCATTGAGTGCTTGCCGGTGCAAGTTTCAAGTCTCTGCTGAGCAACTTTGTACTTTTTCAAGCTCTCAGTGAGTTCAGTAACAAAATTCACTGGGTGGCAAATTTGTCTTTCTGTGGAGGATTTCTACTGGAGTTATAGTGCTGCCTCACCTCCCAAGCGCCCTCATAGTTCTGCTTCTTGAGGCAGACGGCCCAGTTATAGAGGCATGCGTCAGAGCAGTGGTGCATGCTGAGGATAACAGGTCGAAATTCTGTCATAATTAGGGTCTGAATTCATAAGAAATGGCCAAAACATGTTTTGTGGGGTAGGGCTGGGCTGATGGATGATGCATTCATCCATTGCAATGGCTGGCAGTCATCGACCACCACAAGCTCCATTTTTGA